>JAWPHD010014106.1:0-63640 GCA_037043455.1 Cyrtodaria siliqua
CTAGCTGGCCGAGACTAGCCGTGTAAACTCCGACATGAAGACGAGGTCGATATAATGTCGTAAATATGAATAATTTGGGGCTTCGCTGTGCGAAGCTTAGTGATAGTATAAATGTGTTTGTTTAATTTTGGGGCACGTTTGTCGAGCTTTGCTCGTCCGTATTGTTTCAAAGACTTTCGCGAAAGTTTACTTTGTGGATTTTTTTGACTTTATACGGTAATCGCCGCATAACCGAAAAAGTGATTACTAGTGGACAACTTCGCCTGGCAGAGAATTGTCCAAAAAAAAATAAAAAAAATCAAAAAAAAAAAAATAATAATAAAAAAAAAATCATTTTTTTTCCCCCGTGTTATTTGTTTAACTATGATACTCTGGGACATTTTTTTCAGGAAACTTAACATATGTTGTTTTTTTTAAAAACAAATATTTTTTACTTCCTAACACCGATACAGCCACTGTGACCCCATAACATATCGGTGTTGCAAATAATTGAAAATGATAAGATATTATTAGGGAAAGTGCTAGATCCGTATCGGTGAAGAAGCCCTTAAAATCACACAGTTTAACTATAACCAACAGACATCCAAATCGTTTAATTACAGCTTATCTAAGGATGTGCGCCCACAAAATGTAAACAACACAGAGAAATGTTGTAAGGCCAATGTGCTAGCTTCTGCTGTTCTCAGACACAATAATGGACAAGCGGATGCTGTCGTTATGTAGCTAGCATGCATAGGAGTAGCTCTGTCACCGAGGCCAGCACAAACCCTCAACAAAACTGGACAAGATAATTATGTGAGTGTACTGAGAATATAAACAGAAGCTAGCAAACTGTACAAGGGAATGGAGGCATCGGTATGCAAGGGAACTGGAGGCATAAACTGTACAACCAGTAGAAAATTCGACAGCTTGCCGTGAGCAGGGATGTGATTATGCGTACAGAAAAGCATGAAATGTACATACAGCTGAATTAATAAGTAACAGAATGTGCAGTTCATCAGTAGTCAGTCTGCTGAATAAGAAGAAACATATATATTTAAATAAAATATGTCAAAACCTTACTTTTGTGTATGTCCTTTTTTCCCCATTCTCCTCAGTTACTGTAGTTTTGTAGTAGTATTTAGCCTTCTCCCCATTCTCCTCAGTTACTGTAGTTTGTAGTAGTATTTAGCCTTCTCCCATTCTCCTCAGTTACTGTAGTTTGTAGTAGTATTTAGCCTTCTCCCCATTCTCCTCAGTTACTGTAGTTTGCTAGTAGTATTTTAGCCTTCTCCCCATTCTCCTCAGTTACTATAGTTTGTAGTAGTATTTACAGCCTTCTCCCCATTCTCCTCCAGTTACTGTAGTTTGTAGTAGTATTTAGCCTTCTCCCCACTTCTCCTCAGTTACTATAGTTTGTATGATTATTTAGCCTTCTCCCAATCTCTGGAAACAATAAAGGAGTAAAACATGCATTGATTTTAGAAAAAAAATGTATAAAACAACCAAAAGAAATACATATAAAACAAATAACACTTTTTTTAAAAATCAATTAAGTATACAAAGTAATAATTACTAGAAGAAATATTTGACAAACTAACACTACTGCAAATCAAAACCATTAAAATGAACATGCCATTAAAATCATCGAAAACCCATTAAATATAGCCATTAATTCTTGCTGTTTTGAAGATTTAATGGCAACTCTGTTCTGTACCATAATAAGACATAATGGTCATTAATATTAAATTATTGGTCATTAATATGTAACTGAACCATTATTTATCCATTAAAAAGATATTTACAAACTGTGGTATTAACTTTGAGACATTAACAAATTAATGTCCCATAGTTTATGTTTCAATTGAAATAATGCCCATTAATTGTAATAATAATGACCATTATCAGTTACTGTAATTTATTTTTAATTGCCATTATAATATGATGACCATTAATTGTTGTAACTTTTTTAGCTTGACCATTAAAATAAAATGACTCACTGGCCGTCATTGAATTTCTTGTAGCAATGAATAAGAAATAAAATATCAGTAAAACCTCAATATGAAGATCATGGGCATTACATTTATTATTTTTTAAGTATCTGAGAGAGAGAGAGAGAGAGAGAGAGAGAGAGAGAGAGACCATGTTCTTGTTAAGATTAGGAAAATCCGAGAAGAAGTCTTTGAAGTCTTTGTGGAGTAGTCGCCGGAAGTTTTTTTCTACACACTTCTATGTAATCAAAGATTAAAACTTGCAGTTGAATCAAAAACACTGTTGACAAACAGAAACGGGATCTTTACCTACATGAAGACCATGCTCTTGACTGATGTTAGTATCAGAAACAGTGTTGACCATACAGAAACATGGTCTTACCTACCGAATACCATTGGAAATGGTAACTATTGTTTAGAGATAATGCTTACATCTACAATGGTTGATATTCACCTTTAAATAAATGGATGCCCGTGATCTGTTAAGAAAAAAGACTTGTATACAACAAATGAAGGTTGCAATTATTTAATTCATTATATATATGCTTCAATGTGTAATCACCAAGGTTTTGTTTAATCAAATAAACAAGAAATATAGTTAGAAACGATGAATGCTCGCCAAATGAAGCTCACTACTTAAAGAGAAAATGGAATGAGAGTATCATTAACTGACATTAAATGCTATGAATAAAATAACAAAGGACAATAACTCCAAATTGCTCCAGCCGTGTCGCTGATTTGAAGGAGTGTTTGTTATCATTTGAGGTGATTCCCTATTAAAGTGTTAATCTTTTCATTATTTCTCGCTTTAAATGTCCTCCGCGCTGGGCCTTCACAATTTTAACATCCACATACTCACAGTACTTCAAGTACTTTGATTCTCTAATCTTAATCTAGCCGAGCGAGAGGCACAACGAAAACAGCTGATCATTTTGAAAACATCTGAATCCAAGAGATTGACTTTTTTTTCTGTTTCTACACATAAAATAAGATATGGCTCACATTCAGAACGATAGGGTATTTCATCATTGAGAACGTAAGTACTATTAGCAAGATATGTAAACCGCATGTGAAGATTAGAAGTAATAAAAAAACACATAGAAATATATAAATAGAAAATGTCAGATCCCGGAAGTTCCCTTTTCGGTCGGATTAAGAGATAATTTGCCTATTTGCTATTCACAGTTTGAAATCGGTTGTCCTCTGTTAATTGTGATGGTCAATATTTAATACAGTTGTATTTCAGAATGTAAGACCTTATGATATTATAGCTAGTACCTGGTAATAAAGCAAATATTCTTTTTTACCCCTTCTTTATAATAACTAGTTTATACTGTTTTACTCGACCGGCTTTATAAAATGTCATGGTATGTTGTCCGTTATCTGTGTGTCCGTCTGTTATTTGTTGTTGTTAGCACTCAAGTACATTCATATTGCATCTAATCTTAATCAAACTTGGTCAGGGCCTTTGTATCGATGAAAGCTCTAACACGTTTGAAAACCTCTACAAATCGGTTAAGAATAACTATAGAGTTATGGACCTTGTTTCATGACAAATGTTATGTGTTTGCCTTAACACTTCAGCACCTTTGTCATCTCAGCTTTTCTAAACTTGGTCAGAATCTTTATATTAATGCAAAGTGAGGTTCCAAAACCACATAATACATGTATCAAAACCACATAATACATGTATCAAACCACATAATACATGTATCAAAACCACATAATACATGTATCAAAACCACATAATATAATGAATCAAAACCACATAATACATGTATCAAAACCACATAATATAATGTATCAAAACCACATAATACATGTATCAAAACCACATAATACATGTATCAAATATCAAAACCACATAATATAATGTATCAAAACCACATAATACATGTATCAAAACCACATAATACATGTATCAAAACCACATAATATAATGTATCAAAACCACATAATACATGTATCAAATCCACATACATGTACCATAAACAAATAATACCCAAATTATATAGTCCTTGTTACTGATTTAAAGAAAGAAAATGATTTAGTTTGCCTTGTTAATGCTTGAGAACCTCAATGTTGCATCTGATCTTCACCAAACTTGAGCACAGATGGTATATAATAAACTTGACTGTTGAAAACATGCTTTATTTTGCTCTGTGAACACTAGCTCCTTAACTTTACAAAACTTACTAGGAATGTTTATCTTAATAACCACTTTGTCATGTATTTGAACCAACTAGATTGCGCTCAAATGATCTAGTGAAAACATTTTATCTGAGTATGTCCATATTATTCCAGCCAATAGAGTAATATGGGTCCTCTTGTTGTATGCATAAATCTGTCTATAAACCATCAGAGAAGTTGTTTGGTCGTCTGTCCTGATTCATCCGGGGCATTCATGATCAGTTTCTTTAAATTTTGTATTTTAACTCTCTGAATAACAGTTTAAGTGTTTTGTATTCTTATTTCTATATTTATTAATAAAGATATTTTCATTCCATGAACGTTTAAATGCTATTTATGTACTCTACACATGTTTTTTTAAAGCTCACATGACATCCAAGGCTCAGTGTATTGTGATCACTTTGCCAGTTATCTGAAAAATAACCATATTAAAGCTTAAAGAACAGAAAACGTACGTACATGCTCTACGGTACTGTACATGTACCTCCATTTTAGCTCTACTGGCAAATAAATACAAAGAGCTATCTTTATGTACGGTAGCTAGGCAACACCCGTCTATCATGTGTACATGTAAATAATAATGGCCCTTACTTTTATCAATGCGAACAGTATTTAAATTAATGATCACTTTTATTTGAAAGTAATGGCCACTATTCACAAGAGGTGTTGCTCAGTAATGACCATTATTATCAGTCTAGTAATGGCCATTATATTAACTACTTCAAGGTCATTATTTTGTACTGACCCATTAAACAAGAAATCCGTGGATTCACATGTCTCGCCTAACGCTGGACTTAAAAATAAAAAGGTCAATGATGCTTAAATGAAAGTGTAAACATTTTAGTAACTAAAAACAATCGAGTTTGCCGTTTGCTGAGATGACATTTAAGTGCATTTGTTTAAAAACAAAATGCCATTTTATTAAAAAAAGAGGCACAAGAGGGCGTGTGGATGCTCTACTGGCTAAAACGGCTCTTATATCAAGGGTTGTCGACATAAAATTCCATCAGTAAGTTTTTTTTAAAACATTGCAAAAACAACAGGGATAGGATGGCCTTAGATCGCTCACCTAGTAATCATGGGCATTAAGTCTGCTGTGTCTAGTCTGGCCTGGGCATTTTTTAATTTGTCGCACTTTCTTCTATGAATGAAATTTCATAAATAAATAGGAAGCGGGGGGGGGGGGGGGGGGGGGGGGGGGGGGGCATTTTTCACAAATCAAGGGCCATAACCTGTCGTTACTAACTAGATCTAGCTGGTTTTTGCTTTGCACAACTAGACATCATACTGTGGCTTCCTGTCAAATTTTGTAGAAATCCAACTAGCCATTTAGGAGGAATAGCATCGACAAGAAATTTAAAGTAAAAATGTCAAAGTGCCATAACTCCGTCATAAATCAGCAAACTGGAACAAAAACGTGATATGCACAACTAGACATCTTACCGATGCTTCCTGCCAAGTTTCGTCAAATCCAACTTTAGGAGGAGTAGCACCGACAAGAAATTTAAAAAAAAATGTCAAGGGGCCGTTACTCCATCAAAAATCAACGAACCGGAAAAAAAATGCAACAGGCACAGCAATGCTTCATGCCAACACGGCGTTAACACCAAAAAAAAAAAAAAATAATTAAAAAATAAAATTTAAAAAAATAAACAAAAAAAAAAAAAATTAAACAGAAAAAAAATAAATAAATAAAAATTAAAAAAAATATTAAAATATGTATAAAATAAAATTTTTTTTTTTTTTTTTTTTTACTAATAATAAAAAAAAAAAGCAAAACGTCTGGTAAAGTTTGCTAAAGTCAGATGAAAAATAAAAGCCCTATCGTATTAACAAGGCAAAATATAGCATTTTTAACTAAATCAAGGGCCATAACTCCGCTGTTATTGGTCCGATCTGGCTGGTTTTCGAACTTGTGCAAGCTTTCATTGATATTAACAATCTGGTAAAGTTTGGTAAAGATCGAATGAAAAATGAAGGCCTTTGGTCAGTAGAGCTAAAAATCATCAGCTCCAAAAAGTAGGTCTAGGTCATAGATGAAATCCAGACATCCAAAAAAAAGATGCACTACCGAAGCCACAACTATGTCAAAATAGAATATGTTTTCTTCCAAAGATTAAGCTATAAATTAGGTTTAAAACATCTAGTGCATAATTCTAGTTCATGAGAAAATGATGTAAATGTAACAATTAAAGTTATCTGACCTTTGCTTGGATGGTGAAGGTCACATCCACATTTGCTTTGTCACGTTGCAATGTACCACTCAAGATACAACTATCAGCAAAGTTTGAAAGGTCTTAGTACATACAGTTTGTGAAAAAGTGACCTAAACGCCAAAGTTGAAGGTAAAAATTATAATGTCATCTGCCCTTGCTTGGAGGGTCAAGGTCACTTCCACATTTGCTTTGTCACGATGCGATGTACCACTCAAGATACAACTATAAGCAAAGTTTTAAAGGTCTAGTGCATACAGTTTGTGAAAAAGTGACCTAAACGCAAAAGTTGAACTTAAAAATTATTAAGTTTTCTGCCCTTTGCTTGGAGGGTCAAGGTCAATTCCACATTTGCTTTGTCACGTTGCCATGTACCACCCAAGATACAACTATAAGCAAAGTTTGAAAGGTCTAGTGCATACAGTTTGTGAAAAAGTGACCTAAACGCAAAAGTTGAACCTAAAAATTAGTAAGTTATCTGCCCTTTGCTTGAAGGGTCAATGTCACTTCCACATTTGCTTTATCATGTTGCGATGTACTACCCATGATACAACTATAAGCAAAGTTTGAAAGGTCTAGTGCATACAGATTGTGAGAAAATTACCTAAACGCAAAACTTGAATGTTGACGCCGCCGCTGCCGCCGGAAAAGCAACACCTTTGTCTCTTTTTTTCTTCGAAAAGGCGAGTCAAAAACATCCCAAAATTTTAATGGGACCATTAGTTATGGCACTTTCCCATTAATTGTGTAGTTTTAATGGGTGCAAATATTGGCCATCATTTTCCTTCTGTTCATTTCATGGGCATTAGTTTATGAGGCTGCTGCCATTATTTAAAGTAATGGGCATTAACGTGTAAGATGCCATTAATATTACAACATTAAAAGTGTCATAATAATGGGGTCCTTAATATTCAGTAATGACAATTATTTAAAGTAATGGGCATTACATTGTTGGATGCCATTAATATTACAGCCATTAAAAGTGCCATAAATAATGGGGCCACTTATATGAAATATACAGTAACAACTTCCATTAAAAACTACATAATTAATGGGAATTTTAATGGCATTGTGGTCATGGGTAAGTAATGGCCATTTAATGGCCATCATTTTCAGTAGTGAAACATATGTGATAAATGTTAAAGAAGAAGAAGAAGAAGAAGAAGAAGAAGAAGAAGAAGAAGAAGAAGAAGAAGAATCTGTGATGTTTTTGTGTGATTTTTTTGGTAATGAACATATAGAGAACATTGTCTCGGACAAATGTCGATAATTTTCTTTATTTTAATTTGTTTTTAATAAAAAATTGGCTAACTCCCTTGTGTACTGAACTTTTCAAAAACATCTTTGGACTATTGTTGGGGGTCTATCTAATTATTCTTAAAACATCATTGTTTCCTGATATGCTATCTAGACAATCAGCATCAATCTAATATTTAATTTATTAAACTTGTTGGATAAAATTTGATATGATAATTGGCAAGCCGTCCCATATAAATTTTATCGGAATTTAATAAATTCAATATAAACAAACACTTGTACAAGATCCTCTATTACATATTTCCACAGGGTAAGACGGAGAAAATTCCACACCTGCCATAAACATAATCCTTCTCATAGAAGTAACAACTACAAACACAGTCAGGCAATTTATATATGTATTACAGCTACACAGTGAAACATTAAAGGGACACATGGCAATCTTTATTTTTTAAAAACTCACGGCGTCCCGCTAGTTTTTCTGCATAACTTGCATTTGTTCAATCATTAATAGTAATTATAAGAATAGATTAAGCAATTTATTTTTGCATATTATTAATTTTTGATATTATTGCACCAATCAGGGCTTCTAAAATCGCCGGTTTATCGGTTCCCAGACCGAAATCTGTTTCTCCGGACCGTTTTTCTTTTCAAAATCTCTGTTTAAATCGGTCCCAGATATTTTATCTATCGGTCGTTAAAAAATCTACAATTGCCCTTTACACTCCTACTAATATCCTAAAATATGCCTAGCTGCAATATTCTTTGATCCATAACACGAAGTAGGTCAATTTGGTCAATTTGGACTAAACCATTACCGATAGTAGGGAGTTTTCCGGAAGAGTCTATAGCTCGGTAGCATGCCTTTGATGTGTGATCAGTGAAAGTATATCACGCGTTCTGTCGGTTCACTGAAGCGAGTGTTACCGTCTGTAATTTCTTTGATATATCGTTAGTCGTAAGATGTTAGCCTGTTTGCTTGTGTCGGTTTGTTTTTTTAAGTGGCCAAAGCTGGGACTGAAATTTGTTTGCGTCATTAAAAAAATTTAAAATACCGAGATGTGTTAATTGTTTGTTTGATTTTATTTTTACAATAACTTTAAGTATAATATTAATGACATTAATTAAGGAAAGTGATCAAACCTGACACCGTTTTTTTTTTAAGTCGGACCGAAATTGTTTGCGTTAGTCGTAACATTTGGTATAAATTAAGCCTCGACGTGGCGCAGGGGCGAAACACTACGATATATACGAGCTTTTTGGTAATTTGTACGTAGTGGCTAGCTGCAGCACAACGCATATCAAAATATACAAGTAAAATTTGATGCATGGCATCAGTTCGCTGCAAAAAGATTTTGGTCAAAGATGTGAGAGTGTTAGAACCGACAAATGAACTTCACGCGACTTCCGGTTTATTAGACACTTCCGGTTCAATTCCTCAAATGATCAACAATTTTAATATTGAGTGAAAATTATTCATTCAGTAAAGCGAAGACATGATGTCAGTCATTAAAATGTACAAATTGTGATAAAGTAAGTTATAAATAATACAAATATAATACAAACATACATTTTAAATAGTTCTCTATATCAATGACTAAACGGAAAAAATGCATGGTGCAGCTGACATGGTGGGTGGGGTACGGCGATTTTAGTGATTATTTCAAAATAAGTGCGATTCTTACGGCAGTAAAAAACCTGGACCGATTTGCATTTTAAAATTTTAGAAGCCCTGGCACCAATAATATATTAAAAGTTATAATATAATAAGATGAAATAGTGAATACTTTAAATTTGATTTATTTAAATGTAACCAGGGTAAAAGTAAAAATGATACTGGATATATAAATCGAGACACCCATTTCAAACACTTCAAGATTGCCGTGTGTCCCTTTAATATATTTATCACAACAACCCAGTGGAACATTTATATATATTTACGGTCAATGAAAACGTACCACAAAAAAAATCTCTTTAAAAGGTAGAATTTGAGGCACTGTGGAAAAAATATGATATAATGAATCCATATAACAAGTCAACATTTAACTTTTTTTTAACATGCATATCTGGATTTAGTATATTCCACATTGTTGTTATGCAATGCATGTGTAATTACGTTTTCCTTCAGTTACACGGCACAAAGAAATCATTTTCTGTGAAATATTCCTTGCATAATACTGTCAAAAGTCAAACAATAGAAAGGCCAGTTAAAAAACAATTGGAATTTATTCTGAGACAAGATTTATGCAGCTTGAAATTTAGTGGAACAGTTTTTAAGGTTATCCTAAATGACAAGGTAAATAACTGCGTAACTGCTTGTCATCAAAGCCTACCCAGAAACATATAACTAAAGACAAGTTAAGTATCACGATTCTATACTTAAACAGAGGTATATGACCTTGAAATGCTCTCCTAAAGATCTGAACATTTGAAGGGATATGGTTTGTTAATCATTAAACAATACAAGTTTTATTTGGATATTTTTGGAGGAGGCATGTTTGAAGTCCAAGCAGCCCTTACAGTTGTCAGAGTAAAACATTCAATTTTCAATATTTCTCATATGAAAATCATTTTTGTAACAAGCGCTACATACCTGAAGTTTCATGAAAATCCACCAAGCAGTTTCAGGTGTAGTTGCCACAAGTTTTTCCTATATAACTCTTTATTGTCCGCTGGCGGCCATGTTTGAAACTGAATAAAAATTAATTTTGCTTAGGACCAACTTCATGACATGCCAGTCAATTTGGTAAAGCTTCCAATTCAATACTCCTTCAGTTTTTGAAGCAGTAGTTGCGACAAAGTTGTATTTTTAAATCTATTTTTAGCTCGGCAGCCGACTGAAATTTTGGCCAACTTGATTCTTACTCAGGACCAACTACACATCAAGAGCAGTTACATTCCTATAAAGTTTTATAAAAATCTTTCATGTAGTTTCAGAGTAGTTGCCACAAGATATTCCAATATCACTCTATGTAAACAAAGATGGCTGGTGGTGGCCATGTTTGACACTGAATGGAAACAAGAGGCCCAAGATATAATGGCTACAACTCCAACAAAAATCATTCAACCGGAACATGCCAATAATAATTATGCGCAACTATGCTTGGTACTAATCATTCCTTTCAAGTTTCACTGAAATCCAGCCAGGAGTTAAGGAGAATTAGCCTGTACAAAGTTAGTGTATTAAAACCTTTAAAGGGCCATAAATCTGCCCAAAATCATTCAACCGGAACACAGCGATGATATGCGCAACTAGGCTTGGTATTCATCATCCCGCCAAAATTCGGCCAGGAGTTCAGAAGAGACTTGTCTGGATAAAGTTTGTGTATCAAAACCTTTAAAGGGCGATAACTCTGCAAAGAATCATTCAACCAGAACACGTGATATGCACAACTAGGCTTGGTACTGATCAAAAGTTTCATTGAAATCCTGCCAGGGGTTCAAAATATCAAGGGCAATAACTCTGCTGTTACTAATCCGATATGGCTGGTTTTCGATCTTGTCTGAGCTTTCATTGATATTAGCATTCTTTGTCAGTTTGGTAAAGATCAAATAATAAATGAAAGTGCTAGAGTGTTCACACAGCATAAAATGGCATGTTTTTAGCAAAAACAAGGGCCATCACTCTGGCGTAAATGGTCTGTTCTGGCTGGTTTTCGAAACTTGTCCAATATTTCATTGCTGTTAACAATCTGTGCAAGACTGGTAAAGATCCAATAATAAATGAAGGTGCTACGAGGCAGAAAATGGGATTCTTTTCGCAAAACAAGGGCCATAACTCTGGTGTTACTAATCGATCTGGCCAGTTTTCGAACTCAACCAAGCTCTCATTAATACAAAGACTTTGGCTAAGTTTGGTTGGAAACATGCTCCACTGATCTGTGATCAGTAGAGTTAAAAATAAACAAAAGGTCAATGACGTTGAAGCTCTACTGATAGGTTTTGATAGCTAGATCAGCATTCCTGTGAAGTTGCATGAAAATCTGTAAAGTAGTTTCAGAGGAGTAGTCGCTACAAGTTTTTATTACATAACTCTATGTTATACGTAAAAGAAGATGGCCACTGGCAGCCATGTTTAACGTCAAATCAAAATAATGTTCAACTAGGACCAACATCATGTCATGCAGATCATTTTAGAAAAAGTCCCATATCAATATCACTTATAGTTTTCAAGAAGTCGCTACAAATTTGTTTTTTAAAAATCTATTTTTAGCCATGGTGGCCATTCTGAATTTCCAACCAACCTGAAATTTTGCGAGGATCAACTAGACATCAAGAACAACATTTCTGTTAGTTTTCATGAAAATCCTGTATGTAGTTTCATAGGAGTAGTCGCTACAATTTTTTACTATATAACTCTATGTAAACAAAGATGGCTGCTGGCGGCCATGTTTAATGTCATTCAAAATAATTTTCAATAAGGATCAACAACATGTCATGCTGATCATTTTAGAAAAAGCCCCATATCAGTATCACTTGCAGTTTTCAAGAAGTAGTCGTTACAAACTTGTTTTTCAAGAATCTATTTTTAGCCATGGCGGACATCTTGAATTTCCGGCTCACCTGAAATTTTGCTAGGATCAACTAGACGTCAAGAGCAACATTCCTGTGAAGTTTCATGAAAATCCGTTTTGTAGTTTCAGAGCAGTAGTCGCTACAATTTTTTACTACATAAGTCTACGTAAAAAATGATGTCCGCTGGTGGCCATGTTTAATGTCTAATCAAAACAATTTTCGATAATGATCTACATTACGTCATGCTGATCATGTTAGAAAAAGTCCCATATCAATATCACTTATAGTTTTCAAGAAGTAGTTGCTACAAACTTGTTGTTTAAATATCTATTTTTAGCCGTGGTGGCCATCTTGAATTTATAGACATACCCCAACTTTTGGTAGGTTCAACTAGGCATCAAGAGCAACATTCCAGTGAAGTTTCATAAAAATCCGAAAAGTAGTTTCAGAGAAGAAGTCGCTACAGGTTTTTACTATATAACTCTATGTAAACAAAGATGACTGGTGCAGCCATGTTTAATGTCGAATCAAAATGGTTTCGACAAGGACCAAAAACATGTCATGCTGATCATTTTAGAAAAAGTCCCATATCAATATCACTTATTGTTTTCAAGAAGTAGTCGCTACAAACTTGCTTTTTAAAAATCTATTTTTAGCTTTGGTGGCCATCTTGGATTATGCATCAATGTGAATTTTTGCTAGGATCAACTAGACATCATGGGCAACATTCTTGTAAAGTTTCATGAAAATCCATCCAGTAGTTTCAGAGGAGTAGTCGCTACAAGAAAAAGTTTACGGACAGATGGACGGACGGACGAACAGATGGAGAGACAAGCCGAATCCAGTATACCTCACTACAAACTTCGTTTGCGGGGGTATAATTATAACATATTTCAGAAAATCAAGGGCCATAACTCCAGTGTAAATGGTCCAATTTGACTGGTTTCCAAACTCGTCCAAGCTTTCATTGATATCACAATGACCTTATTTTGGTATGCGACACACCGCTATCCCAAGATGTATTCACATACCAAGTTTGGTATCTCTAAGTGTTACAGTATTGAAAATACGGTCTGGACAAGCATTTTCTATGACAGAGGTCACAGGTCATGGTCATAGTGACCTTATTTTGGTACGCGACACCGATATCCCAAGATGTATCCACATACCAAGTTTGGTATCTCAAAGTCTTATAGTATTGAAAATATGGCCCCGACAAGCATTCGGAAGGACGGACAGAAGGATGGACGGAAGGACGGACGAGATGCAAACCTATAGTCGCCCCCGGGACCGGTGTGGGACTAATTTAAGAGCACCTGTCCCACAAAACTGAGCTTATTAACTTAAAATCAATACTTTGTACTTAGAAATCTATATACTATGACGCTGCAATATGACATTAATGACGTATCTTGACGTCATAATTCACACATTACGTCGATATTTAACGGTGTTATTGGGTCGTTAAATGGATGTTGTCCACTTTACTTCAAAAGTATTGTGTGTTCTCTTAATGTGGCAGGCCAATGGCGAAGCTGCCTTTACGCCAAAACACTGGGCTTGTTCATTATTTCATCCTAAAAATAAATGGGTATGAGTCGGTACAATGACAAAACAAGAAATATCACTGTAAGTGATAAATGCCCCCGAAGTGTCCTTTGACCTCTAAGTATGAACTTGACCTTGGAGCCATGGACCTGGATTTTGTGCACGACACATTGTTTGGTTGTGGTGAGCAATTGTGCCAAGGTATTTGAAAATCCAACCAAGAGATTGACCGGACACGATTTGACCTTGGACCTCTAAGTGTGACCTTGACCTTGGGGCAACAGACCTGGATTTTGTGCGTGACACATTGTCTTGTTGTGGTGAGCACTTGTGCCAAGTTATTTGAAAATCCGTCCATGAGTGCCAGAGTAATTGACCGGACACAATTTGACTTTTGACCTCCAAGTGTGACCTTGACCTTGAAGACCTAGGTTTTGCGCGTGACACATAGTCTTGTTATGGTGATCACTTGTGCCAAGTTATTTAAAAATCCCTGAAGGGGTTGTGATGTTACGGTCCGGACACGAAATTGCGTACCTGTTTTTGTTGTATGAACTGCAAGTGTGACCTTTAACTTTGAGGTACGGACCTGGATTTTGCGCTCGACACATCGTCTTGTTATGGTGATCACTTGTGGCAAGTTATTTAAAAATCCCTGCAGGGGTTGTGACGTTACGGTCAGGACACGAAAATGCGTACCTGTTTTTGACCTATGAACTGCAAGTGTGACCTTGACCTTTGAGGTACGGACCTGGGTTTTGCGTGCAACACATCATCTTGTTATGGTGATCACTTGTGCCAAGTTATTTAAAAATCCCTGCAGGGGTTGTGACGTCACTGTCCGGACACGAAATTGCGTACCTGTTTTTGACCTATGAACTTCAAGTGTGACCTTGACCTTCAAGGTACGGACCTTGGTTTTGTGCGCAACACATCGTCTTGTTATGGTGATCACTTGTGCCAAGTTAATAAAAAATCCATGCAGGGTTTTGAAGGTACAGTCCGGACATGAACTGCTGAATGACGGAATCCCGACAGACAGACAGATGGACTGTGCCTTCAAGGTACGGACCTTGGTTTTGTGCGCAACACATCGTCTTGTTATGGTGATAATTTGTGCCAAGTTAATAAAAAATCCATGCAGAAACCTTTTCGGGGGCATAAAAAATTGAAGCTGCAAATCTACAAGGATGTTGAAATTAACACAGTCTTAGTCAGATGCCATTGTTGATACATTTGCCGATCTTTAAAAGGTATGGTGTAATGTTCATGATTAATACGTCAGGCACATAAAAAATCCAACAGCTTAAACTTACAGTAATGTAATAGTATACTTGTATCTAGAGACACGATTAGTCCATGACTAATATTTTATTTAGAAAATATTATATCAAACAAAATGTAAGGTTTTGCAGAGACGTGTAATAAACCATTCTTAAATCACTGGGCTTTGGTATCGTGTTAACCATTAATATATATGCATACTCTTTTATAATCTAATATAAATAATTTAAAGCAGTTTATCCAGGACATTAGGTCTAACACCTTCAATGATATGAAAGACATTATTTAACTGCTGAGATCGATTATAGAAAAACCCTTCACGAGATGGTAGATATGTGGCTCTTTTTTTGAATGAGTATATACGAGTGAGTGGAAAAAAACCAGTGTATGCGAGTGAATCGATCTCAGAGTTAAATAATGTATTTATTATATTTTAAATCAGTTAATGTATAATTTTAACCAGAATTGTTTGTTTTATTAAACATTATCTGTGGATGACGTCAACGTCAGCAACACTTCAGAGTTAGTTATAATTATTAGACGATTATGAATATTCTTTCACTGAGAAATCCTGATCTTTCACCCATAAAAATGTAATAACGAGAAATCCGCGGATTTACATGTCTTGCCTAACGGGGGCGGGACTTAAAAATAAAAGATAAATGTTGCTTAAACATGTTAAATGAATGTTTGTAAACATTTTAATAACTTTTAACAATGGAGTTTACAGTTTGCTGATATGACATTAAAGTGCTTTTGTTTAACAAGAGCGGTCTGAGAACAACGCAGCTCGGCTATTTGATTTTTCAGAGAATAATGAATTATATAGCCAGTAATTATACCATCAGAAAACAAGGCTAAATCACGGGTATAGAATGTCGGGCCGATATAAAATTACTGTTAGAATCTCATACAAATTATAGTAAAATTTGGGGCAGGGTGTGAATTTTTTTTTTTTTTTTTTATCATTTTAAATCCAAAATTGCTGTCATTTTAAAGAAATTTGTGGTCGAAAGGCAACTTGGGAAGGGAGGGGATATCTGGCAATTTTTACTGTGGCCTCATTTCAGTTTTTTTATTGATCATGTTGATATTTCAACTGTGTATCTGAATTTAATTTAAATTGTTTTATATGTAAATGATTGCATTCAAATTAAAGTTTTAATATCCAAATAATGGAAGATAAAATGAAAACAATTCCCCTTCCACTGTCCTCCATGTGACAGTGAGGGGAGGCCATTAACTAATGGGGGCAGGGTGGGGGCACATCATTGATATAGGCGTAGATTTGATAAAACAAAACAACACAGACATATGTAAAAAAAAAAAGAAGAAAGAAAGTGATGATGGGATGGTTGAGGGGTGGGGACGAAACATATTGATAAACTAATAAATAAAACAGAGGGCAACATAGCTATATGTGTAAGAATTGACCAAACAACACAGAAATATGTAAAAAAATAATATATATGCCTTTCGAGTGTGGGGGAAAGGCGGGGGAGGGGGAAGGCAGGGTTTGGTGGGGGGGGGGGGGGAGGGAGGGATAGGGAGTGGGGGCAACATAGCTATATGTGTAAGAATTGACCAATGCAACAAAAAAAGAGTTTCGGCGTGGGGTGAGGGCAACATAGCTATATGTGTAAGAATTTACCAAAACAACAAAGAAATATTATGAGAAAAATAAATAAAAATGCATTTTGAGTGTTGGAGGAAGGCAGAGAGAGGGGGAAGGCGGGGTGGGTGGGGGTTGGGCAACATAGCTATATGTGTAATTGACCAAAACAACACAGAAATATGTAAAAAAAAAGGAAAAAAAAAAGAGGTGTGTGGTGGGGGTAAGGATGGGGGTGGAGGTGGGGGTTTGGATGAGGGAGCCCATGTCCCAATATAGGTGATGTATGAATAAGATTCATAATGCTATAAAAAATCCCAACCAAAATTATAGATATATACAACAGCTTACACGCAAACCTAGATCTGCCTTTATTGCACATTTTATGGGCCATCACAATTTGGGCTGCATGGGAGCCCAGAATTTGCAGAAGACGAAATTACTTACACAACCCTTTACAACATACTATAATAAGGAAACCAATTCCCAAATTTAGTTGAGCTAGGACAAGAAATGTAGGAAATATAGACCTGTAAACACAGCTTACACGCAAAATTTGATGTGAAATAGACACATTTTAAGGGCTATCAGAATTTGGGTTCCAAGGGAGCCCAGGGGTTACAGGAACCAAAATTACTTAAGCAACCCTTAAGATAATGCTATAAGGAAGCTGATGGCCAAAGTTGGTTGTGCTAGGATAAGAAATGTAAGAGATATAGACATGTAAACACAGCTTACACGCAAAATTTGATGTGAAATGGGACACATTTTATGGGCTATCAGAACTTGGGTTCAATGGAAGCCCATGGGTTACAGGAACCAAAAATGCTTATGCAGACATTAAGATAATGCTATAAGGAAGCCCATGGCCAAATTTGGTTGTGCTAGGATAAGAAATGTAAGAGACATAGACTTGTAAACACAGCTTACACGCAAACCTTGATGTGGGATGCTGACGCCAATGCCGACACGATTACATAAGCTCTCTTATTGTTCGAATAGTCGAGCTAAAAACAAAAAGCCATTCTATAAAAAATTTTCAAAAAACAAGAGGCCCAAGAAGGCCTGTGGACGCTCTACTGGCAAACATGGCTCTTATAATATCAATGAAGCGAGTGACTGCTATTTATGTTTTCTTAAAAGTTTCGAGCAAAAAACAGCTTTTTAACTAAATCAAAGGCCATAACTAAAGAATCTGGTAAAGTTTGGTAATGATCAGATGAAAAATGAAGGCCCTACCGTATTAACGAGGCAAAATATAGCATTTTTAACTAAATCAAGAGCCATAACTCCTCTGTGACTGGTTTTCGAACTTGTCCGAGCTTTCATTGATATTAACAATCTGTGCAAGTTTGGTAAAGATCAAATAATAAATGAAGGTCCTAGAGTGTTCACAAGGCTTAATATGGCATTTTCCAGCAAAACAAGGGCCATAACTCCGTTGAAATTTCGATCTTGCCGGTTTTTTAACATGTTCGAGCTTTCATTGATATAAAGACACTGGCAAAGTTAAGTAAAGATTCGATTAATTTTGAAGGCCCTAGAGTGTTCACAAGGTAGGAAATAGCATTTTTCAGAAAAAACAAGGGCCATAACTCCGGTGTTAATGATCCGATTTAGCTGGTTTTCAAACTTGTTCGAGCTTTCATTGAAATTAACAATCTGTGCAAGTTTGGTAAAGATCAAATAATAAATGAAGGTGCTAGAGTGTTCACAAGGCAGAAAATGCCATTTTTCAGAAAAAACAAGGGCCATAACTCTGGTGTTAATGACCAAATTCAGCTGATTTTCGAACTTGTTCAAGCTATAATTGGTATTAACAATCTCTGCAAGTTTGGTAACGATCAAATAATAAATGAAGGTGCTAGAGCGTTCACAAGGCAGAAAATGGAAATTTTCAGAAAAAACAAGGGCCATAACTCCGGTGACATTATTCCGATCTGGCTGGTTTTCAAACTTGTCCGAGCTTTCATTAATATTAACAATCTGTGCAAGTTTGGTAAAGATCAAATAATAAATGAAGGTGCTAGAGTGTTCACAAGGCAGAAAATGTCATTTTTCAGAAAAAACAAGGGCCATAACTCTGGTGTTACTAACCCAATTCAGCTGATTTTCGAACTTGTTCAAGCTATAATTGGTATTAACAATCTGTGCAAGTTTGGTAATGATCAAATAATAAATAAAGGTGCTAGAGCGTTCACAAGGCAGAAAATAGCAATTTTCAGAAAAAACAAGGGCCATAACTCAGGTGTTACTGATCCGATTTGGCTGTTTTTCGAACTTGTCCGAGCTTTCATTGATATTAACAATCTGTGCAAGTTTGGTAAAGATCAAATGATAAATGAAGGTCCTAGAGTGTTCACAAGGCTTAATATGGCATTTTCCAGCAAAACAAGGGCCATAACTCCGTTGAAATTATTTCGATCTTGCCGGTTTTTGAACTTGTTCGAGCTTTCATTGATATAAAGACACTGGCAAAGTTAAGTAAAGATTCGATTAATATTGAAAGCCCTAGAGTGTTCACAAGGTAGGAAATAGCATTTTTCAGAAAAAACAAGGGCCATAACTCCGGTGTTAATGATCCGATTTAGCTGGTTTTCAAACTTGTTCGAGCTTTCATTGAAATTAACAATCTGTGCAAGTTTGGTAAAGATCAAATAATAAATGAAGGTGCTAGAGTGTTCACAAGGCAGAAAATTCCATTTTTCAGAAGAAAAAAAAGGGCCATAACTCTGGTGTTAATGACCCAATTCAGCTGATTTTCGAACTTGTTCAAGCTATAATTGGTATTAACAATCTCTGCAAGTTTGGTAACGATCAAATAATAAATGAAGGTGCTAGAGCGTTCACAAGGCAGAAAATGGAAATTTTCAGAAAAAACAAGGGCCATAACTCCGGTGACATTATTCCGATCTGGCTGGTTTTCGAACTCGTCAGAGCTTTCATTAATATTAACAATCTGTGCAAGTTTGGTAAAGATCAAATAATAAATGAAGGTGCTAGAGTGTTCACAAGGCAGAAAATGCAATTTTTCAGAAAAAACAAGGGCCATAACTCTGGTGTTAATAACCCAATTCAGCTGATTTTCGAACTTGTTCAAGCTATAATTGGTATTAACAATCTCTGCAAGTTTGGTAACGATCAAATAATAAATGAAGGTGCTAGAGCATTCACAAGGCAGAAAATGGAAATTTTCAGAAAAAACAAGGGCCATAACTCCGGTGACATTATTCCGATCTGGCTGGTTTTCAAACTTGTCCGAGCTTTCATTAATATTAACAATCTGTGCAAGTTTGGTAAAGATCAAATAATAAATGAAGGTGCTAGAGTGTTCACAAGGCAGAAAATGTCATTTTTCAGAAAAAACAAGGGCCATAACTCTGGTGTTACTAACCCAATTCAGCTGATTTTCGAACTTGTTCAAGCTATAATTGGTATTAACAATCTGTGCAAGTTTAGTAATGATCAAATAATAAATAAAGGTGCTAGAGCGTTCACAAGGCAGAAAATAGCAATTTTCAGAAAAAACAAGGGCCATAACTCCTGTGAAATTATTCCGATCTGGCTGGTTTTCAAACTTGTCCGAGCTTTCATTAATATTAACAATCTGTGCAAGTTTGGTAAAGATCAAATAATAAATGAAGGTGCTAGAGTGTTCACAAGGCAGAAAATGCCATTTTTCAGAAAAAACAAGGGCCATAACTCTGGTGTTAATGACCAAATTCAGCTGATTTTCGAACTTGTTCAAGCTATAATTGGTATTAACAATCTGTGCAAGTTTGGTAATGATCAAATAATAAATGAAGGTGCTAGAGCGTTCACAAGGCAGAAAATGGAAATTTTCAGAAAAAACAAGGGCCATAACTCCGGTGAAATTATTCCGATCTGGCTGGTTTTCAAACTTGTCCGAGCTTTTATTAATATTAACAATCTGTGCAAGTTTGGTAAAGATCAAATAATAAATGAAGGTGCTAGAGTGTTCACAAGGCAGAAAATGTCATTTTTCAGAAAAAACAAGGGCCATAACTCTGGTGTTACTAACCCAATTCAGCTGATTTTCGAACTTGTTCAAGCTATAATTGGTATTAACAATCTGTGCAAGTTTGGTAATGATCAAATAATAAATAAAGGTGCTAGAGCGTTCACAAGGCAGAAAATAGCAATTTTCAGAAAAAAAACAAGGGCCATAACTCAGGTGTTACTGATCCGATTTGGCTGTTTTTCGAACTTGTCCGAGCTTTCGGTGATATTAACAATCTGTGCAAGTTTGGTAAAGATCAAATAATAAATGAAGGTGCTAGAGTGGTCACAAGGTTTAATATGGCATTTTTCAGCAAAACAAGGGCCATTACTCCGGTGAAATTTTCCCATCTGGCTGGTTTTCGAACTTGTCCGAGCTTTCATTGATATTAAGAACAAGTTAAAGTTTGGGAAAGATCAGATGAAAAATGAAGGCCCTATTGTGGTAACAAGACAAAAGTTAACGACGGACGACGGACGGACGGACGGACGGACGGACGACGGACAACTTGCCATCCCATAAGCTCTGCTGGCCTTCGGCCAGTAGAGCTAAAAATCATCAGCCCCTAACAATAGGTCAAGGTCATAGATGAAATCCATGCGTCCAAAAAAGATGCGCTACCCAAGACACAACTATGACAAAATAGACTGTTTTGTCTTCCAAAGATTAAGCTATAAACTAGGTTTAAGCATCTAGTACAAAATTATAGTTCATAAGAATAATCGCTGCCGCCGGAAAATCAACACCTATGACTCTCTTTTTCTTCGAAAAGATGAGACAAAAATGTATTGCTAGATTTCCGCAGAATTAAACATGTTGCCTGAAGTTTCTATTTTTACCAACAGCGACCTAGTCCTTGACCCCAGTGATCTCAATGCAATACCAAACTTCCTTTTCATATTATAAGCTACCTACATGTAGCTAGTTTCGTTCCAATAGTTCATTCCTGGCTGAAATTATTGTCCGGAAATGAAAAGTGTGACTATCGATAGACGACTGACGATGGACAAGGTAAAACCTATGTGTCCACCATGCTTCACAATCAACATAGAAATAATACAATAAATAAAAGAACAAATGTTTTGTTTTTTTTATTTCATAATTTAAAATGATTAAAATATATATCTATTCAATTTTAAAAGTATAATAGTGACTTTGCCTTTCTTAAAGCAGAGTGGCCACAAAAATGTCAATATAAAATTCCCTGATATTTCCCTGATTTTTCTATGACCCAGCAATGGGTTTCCCTGATTAACATATTAAGTAAATATATGGCCAATCTTCATCAAATACCATTCATATGGGCATATGTATATAGATTTGTTCTACATGTTTATTTGTTTCTCTATTTCATTTAAGCAAAATTAATACCTTCTAAAATGTTACAATTGATGTTTTAAGATGAAACTATTTTCTTAGGAATTTTTTTTATTATCGTTAAACTTTCTTTTTATCTGCCTGAAGAGGTGTAAATTTTTTGTTTTTTGTTTAAGGTAGTGCAGAATTAAAATGCCATGACTTTTCCCCGATTTCTGCATTTCTTTTGAATTCACTGATTATTCCATGCAGGGAATTTATTTGGCCATTTCCCCATTTTTCCAGGGCCTGTGGCCGCCCTGTTAAAGGGACACATGGCAATCTTGATATGTATAAAACTCCTGGGTCCCATTAGTTTTCCAACATTGTCTTGTATATCATTAATAATAAGTCTTTGTTTAGTTCGAAGAAAACTGTTTTAGCATATATTAGTCATTGACATGTCGCCAGTACTTAGATATCTCCGCCCTATTGTTGATGTCAGAGTATATTGACAATAGGTTATATAACATAGTTGCACATGCTTTATACACATGCTGTTGTTTGTCGGAGGTGTCGTTCTGGTTTGATTGGTTGAAATGGATAAATGATTGACAACTGGCGACATGCTAATTGTTGATTAGAGGCATTTTGCATTAACCTATGGTAGAAGTGAAATTGATACAGGGTTAGTACATCTTGGTGCTAGCTGATATTGTTGATAACTGCTTCAAGATTATCATGTGCCCCTTTAAGAGAGTATACAGATTAGCATGTGTCCATTTAAGAGAGTTTAACTTTAATTTAGTATTGCACTATTTTTAATTCAAGGAAGCAACCAAAATGATTCATATGAAATTAAAATGAAATACTTATAAATGTATGAGAACATATCTGTGTTAAATCTTTAAATTTTATAATTATTATCAATGATTTGCAAATATGCAAGTTATTTAGAAAAATTAACACTTGTTACAGGATGTGGAGAGTTGTTACAGGATGTGGAGAGTTGTTACAGGATGTGGAGAGTTTGTAACACTTGTTACAGGATGTGAAGGATATGGAGAGTTTGTAACACTTGTTACAGGATGTGGAGAGTTGTTACAGGATGTGGAGAGTTGTTACAGGATGTGGAGAGTTTGTAACACTTGTTACAGGATGTGAAGGATATGGAGAGTTTGTAACACTTGTTGAATGATGTGGAGAGTTGTTACAGGATGTGGAGAGTTGTTACAGGATGTGGAGAGTTTGTAACACTTGTTACAGGATGTGAAGGATATGGAGAGTTTGTAACACTTGTTACAGGATGTGGAGAGTTGTTACAGGATGTGGAGAGTTGTTACAGGATGTGGAGAGTTTGTAACACTTGTTACAGGATGTGAAGGATATGGAGAGTTTGTAACACTTGTTGAAGGATGTGGAGAGTTGTTACAGGATGTGGAGAGTTTGTAACACTTGTTACAGGATGTGAAGGATATGGAGAGTTTAAAACACTTGTTACAGGATGTGGAGAGTTGTTACAGGATGTGGAGAGTTGTTACAGGATGTGGAGAGTTTGTAACACTTGTTACAGGATGTGAAGGATATGGAGAGTTTGAAACACTTGTTACAGGATGTGGAGAGTTGTTACAGGATGTGGAGAGTTGTTTCAGGATGTGGAGAGTTTGTAACACTTGTTACAGGATGTGAAGGATATGGAGAGTTTGTAACACTTGTTGAAGGATGTGGAGAGTTGTTACATGATGTGGAGAGTTGTTACAGGATGTGGAGAGTTTGTAACACTTGTTACAGGATGTGAAGGATATGGAGAGTTTGTAAAACTTGTTACAGGATGTGGAGAGTTGTTACAGGATGTGGAGAGTTGTTACAGGATGTGGAGAGTTTGTAACACTTGTTACAGGATGTGGAGAGTTTGTAACACTTGTTACAGGATGTGGAGGATATGGAGAGTTTGTAACACTTGTTACAAGATGTGGAGAGTTGTTACAGGATATGGAGAGTTTGTAACAATTGTTACAGGATGTGGAGAGTTGTTACAGGATGTGGAGAGTTGTTACAGGATGTGGAGAGTTGTTACAGGATGTGGAGAGTTTTTAACACTTGTTACAGAATGTGAAGGATATGGAGAGTTTGTAACACTTGTTACAGGATGTGGAGAGTTGTTACAGGATGTGGAGAGTTGTTACAGGATGTGGAAAGTTTGTAACACTTGTTACAGGATGTGGAGAGTTTGTAACACTTGTTACAGGATGTGGAGGATATGGAGAGTTTGTAACACTTGTTACAGGATGTGGAGAGTTTGTAACACTTGTTACAGGATGTGGAGGATATGGAGAGATTGTTACACTTGTTACAGGATGTGGAGAGTTGTTTCAGGATGTGGAGAGTTGTAACACTTGTTACAGGATGTGGAGAGTTTGTAACACTTGTTACAGGATGTGGAGAGTTGTTACAGGATGTGGAGAATTGTTACAGGATGTGGAGAATTGTTACAGGATGTAAAGAGATGTTACAGGATGTGGAGAGTCATTACATGATTTGGAGAGTTGTTACAGGATGTGGTGAGTTGCTACAGGATGTGGAGAGTTGTTACATGATGTGGAGAGATGTTACAGGATGTGGATAGTTGTTACAGGATGTGGAGAGTTGTTACAGGAGGTGGAGAGTTGTTACAGGATGTGAAGAGTTGTTACAGGACATGGAGAGTTGTTACAGGATGTGGAGAGTTGTTACAGGATGTGGAGAGTTATTACAGGATGTGGAGAGTTGTTACATGATGTGGACAGTTGGTACAGGATGTGGAGAGTTGTTACAGGAAGTAAAGAGTTGTTACAGGATGTGGATAGTTGTTACAGGATGTGGAGAGTTGTTACAGGATGTGGAGAGTTGTTACAGGATGTTGTTAGTTGTTACAGGACATGGAGAGTTGTTACAGGATGTTGAGAGTTGTTACAAGATGATGAGAGTTATGACAGGATGTGGAGAGTTGTTACAGGATGTGGAGAGTTGTTACAGGATGTGGAGAGTTGTTACAGGATATGGAGAGTTGTTACAGGATGTGGAGTTATTACAGGATGTGGAAATTTATTACAGGACGTTGAGAGTTGTTACAGGATGTGGAGTTTTTACAGGACATGGAGAGTTGTTACAGGATGTGGAGAGTTGTTACAGGATATGGAGAGTTGTTACAGGATGTGGAGAGTTATTACAGGATGTGGAGAGTTGTTACAGGATGTGGAAAGTTTTTACAGAACGTGGCGAGTTGTTACAGGACGTGGAGAGGTGGAGAGTTGTTACATGATGTGGAGAGTTGTTATAGGATGTGGAGAGTTGTTACAGGATGTGGAGAGGTGGAGAGTTGTTACATGATGTGGAGAGTTGTTACAGGATGTGGCAAGTTGTTACAGGATGTGGAGAGTTGTTACAGGATGTGGAGAGTTGTTAGAGGACATGGAGAGTTGTTACAGGATGTGGAGTGTTGTTACAGGACATGGAGAGTTGTTACAGGATGTGGTTAGATGTTACAGGGTGAGGAGAGTTATTACATGATATGGAGAGTTGTTACATGATGCGGAGAGTTGTTACAGGATATGGAGAGTTGTTATAGGATGTGGAGAGGTGTTACAGGATGTGGAGAGTTGTTACAGGATGTGGAGAGTTGTTAAATGATGTGGAGAGTTATTACAGGATGTGGAGAGTTGTCACAGGATGTGGAAAGTTGTTATAGGATGTGGAGAGTTGTTACAGGATGTGGTTAGATGTTACAGGGTGAGGAGAGTTATTACATGATATGGAGAGTTCTTACATGATGTGAAGAGTTGTTACAGGATGTGGAGAGTTGTTACAGGATGTGGAGAATTGTTACAGGATGTGGAGAGGTGGAGAGTTGTTACAGGCTGTGGAAAGTTGTTACAGGATGTGGAGAGTTTTTACAAGACATGGAGAGTTGTTACAGGATGTGGAGAGTTGTTACAGGATGTGGAGAGTTGTTACAGGACATGGAGAGTTGTTACAGTATGTGGAGAGTTGTTACAGGATGTGGAGAGTTGTTACAGGATGTGGAGAGTTGTTACAGGAGGTGGATAGTTGTTACAGGAGGTACATAG
The DNA here is from genome assembly GCA_037043455.1 of Cyrtodaria siliqua. Lineage (NCBI taxonomy): Eukaryota > Metazoa > Mollusca > Bivalvia > Adapedonta > Hiatellidae > Cyrtodaria > Cyrtodaria siliqua. The sequence continues at coordinate 26,013 of JAWPHD010014106.1, forward strand.
TTGTTACAGGATGTGGAGAGTTGTTACAGGACTTGGAGGGTTGTTACAGGATGTGGAGAGTTGTTACAGGACATGGATAGTTGTTACAGGATGGGGAGAGTTTTTACAGGACATGGAGAGTTGTTACAGTATGTGGAGAGTTGTTACAGGATGTGGAGAGTTTGTAACGCTTGTTACAGGATGTGGAGAGTTTGTAACACTTGTTACAGGATGTGGAGAGTTGTTACAGGATGTGGAGCATTGTTACAGGATGTGGAGAGTTGTTACAGGATGTGGAGAGTTGTTACAGGATGTGGAGAGTTGTTACAGGATGTGGAGAGTTGTTACATGATGTGGAGTTTTTTTAAAAAAAAAAGAATGCTGTGTGTTCCTTTTACTGCAATTAGTGTAGCTTCAATGTATCTCTTACCTCACTAATAATAGAAGCTTGCACTAGCCTCCTATGACTAGACAGTACTACCGATAGGTCACATGCTTACATCAGCCTAAAATAAAAATGGTTAAAATAAGAAGTGCAACTGTTTTACTTCAAATGTGGCGCGCTCGACTTTCGAGGCCTTGTCTATTTATTGGGCAACTAAGTTGAAAAAGGGGCATATTAATTCTGTTAAAATATCAAGTAAATATATATCTGCTAAAATACTAAAAGTCTTATCAGTGTATTTGACTTATATGTGCAGGACACTATGATGTTTAATTCTAATCTGCCCAGTGGTAACACACAAGATTTCTACAAAATGTGCCCAAATTAAAAAGGGGCATAATTGTGCAAAAATAGGTTTCAGAATGTACAACTTTTGAATGTAATGTTATGCATTGTTACCAAATACATATGTGAAGTTTCATTCCAATCTGTGCAGACGTTAAACAGATAAAAGTTACCTACACTTACATTCTGCCTAAGTAAAAAAGGGGCATAACTGTGTCAAAATATGTTGCAGAGTTATGTGACTTGTAAATGAAAAGCTATTTATTGATATCGAATACAGGTGTGAAGTTTCATTCCAACCTATCCAGTGGTTAAACAGTTTATTTTAACATTATCATTTTAACATTTTTACATTTTATTTCAAATATCAAGTGTACATAATTATATTTTAGACCTCATACATTATACAGATGTTATTTTTATGACTTCATACAATACAGGTGTTACTTTTACCAGTACCTCTCTGCTCACTCTATTGAGAATTTGATCATATAGCAAATGTTTATACAATATCTATACCATACAGCTAAATTTCTGCTAAATATTAAACCTATAATTAAGATATTTCTTGTCACAGAATATCCTGATTTACATTCCATCTTTTTATCTATTCTTTTTTTTATTTTATATTTTATTACCGTTTGCATGTATATTGAGAACAGTTCAATATATCTAAACCATTTAACTTGTTCTATATAAACAGAATAAATTGGAAGACATTTTCTTAGTTTGCAAGAATATATACTTTATATAGATAAGCAATAAAATAAATAAAATATTGTCAATATCTGTTAGTGCCTAGAAAAAAATCCTCAGGTTTAATTTCTACCAAAATACTGCATATTTCCTTCAAATGAACTAAAAGCTCTACAGAAATATTTCTGGAAATGATGCAGTCATACAGTAAAAATAAATGTAAACTAAGTTCTTTAGAAGTATGCCCAAAAAAGGTATGGTTCATTTTCTGGCATTCCACATTCATATAATCTTGGACTTGTAAAACTAATTCAATTTAAAACTTTGAATTGCAAAGATTGGAGATATGTATGTTCTAATGAACTAAATATTTGTTCATCGAATGTATATTTATATCATGGTTTTATAACACTGCCACTATAGTTACTGCATATATGCAGTTCTAAACACTGGGAGAGAAGGGGATATTTACCATAAAGGGCTAATGGGCTGCATGGAAATTGCCATATAATTTATGGTAAACGGAATTTAAAGCCACATACATGCCAAAACAATGTGAATCAATACGTAATAAATAGTTTTAACGGTAACATTGCTTAAAGACCCAAATGCCCCATAAAAGCCAGAAGATGGCGCTGGGGCAGGTTTCTATATAAATTACTCATGTTTCACATCAGAGGTCCCTTTTTCAAAATTTTTAATAAACTACTGTAAAATAAATTATGAAAAGTTGCACAAATACACATTTAAACATGTTAATTCAATTGGTGTTATTATTTTTTTAAACAATCATTTGCAAAGTATAGTTTCAAAAAATAATTTGAACCAAAATTTGAATTTGCCGGGAGGTTTGTGTGGTTATAACTGTATAGGAAAAGTTTCAATGTTCATTTGTGAAATATTATTGTGATTCAATTCAAATACAGAGTCGGCTGATTCAGCATGTGTAGGACAATGTTTGCATCAGTTATTTTAGTAGACAGACAGGCTGTGTGCAGCAGTGGTAATTTGATAGGCCCCTCCTACAAATATTTACTACCGCGGCAGTAAATGTTGGAGGTTTAAGCAGGTGCCAAGCTATAGGCTGTGAGCTAGTAGGAGAAACCCTCCCCACCCCAGGGGGAATTTTGTAGGGTATGATTTTTTGAAAGAACATATATTAAGTTTCAAAATGAGACACGTGTGCCAATCTGAGCATTGGGACTTTAGTGAGTTTTGGGGGAAAACACTGCGTTTTTAGACGAAAATCGCTGAAATCTTGAATTATTTTTTAGAAAAAGAATGGAATATATTTAAAGAATGAAATGCGCTCTTTTGGTTTTCATTGGGGTACGGAAAATATTTTGGTGGTTTAAAGTGTGTGGACTCCATGCATACTTTAAACCATCCAAATGTTTTTCATACCCCAATGAAAACCAAAAGAGCGCATTTCATTCCTTATATTTACATAAATATTTACCTTTAAAATGGCGTTTATTTCTTCTCTATATACCTCAGATTAACACTATTTATTTCGAAAAAATAGTTTATTATAAGGGGATTTTCATGGAGTAAAATGTAACAGACGTTACGATCGGCAACATTTTAGACACACCCCTCATGCGCAATATTCTATTAAGTAAAGCTCTGCCCATCATCCAATGAAAACCGTTAATGGGCATATCATGAGGTATTCCGAAGGTAATGGTATTCATTGGAAAGTTAAATGCAGCGTGTCAAATAAGATTCATCGTAGCGAATGCAATAGCGATGAAAATATTTATATATAATAGAACCAATTTGAATTGATGGAATCTTTCTCGGAACGTTTCTCTAAATGTCCCACCATATAATTTATGGATCCGATACTTAAATATTGAGATTTTGGGTAAAAAAGTTACAAAATTGAATAAAATCGCTGATTTCTGTAATACATTGGGGATATTTAACTAAAAATTAGAACTATATCTAATGCAATAGAAAAAAGAAATATTGTAACCTTTTTGGACAGGGTAAGGTCTAGTGATTAAGTAGAAAAAAGTCCCAAACTGCATGATGTTTGGAAATGCCTTAATTTTGGGGCGAAAAATGTGTATTTTTGTCAAAAATCGCCGGAATCTGAAATTATTTTTTGAAATTAGTTTGAACATAAACTTATCAAACTGAAGCAATAGAATGTTGCACACCATACATATTCAAGTTTTTCCTGACACAATATATAACATATGTGCTCAAATATTGACATTTTAGGGCAAAATGTTGGCAAAAATGACAAAAATCATGCACTGATTTCTGTAATCCATTGGGGGTATTGGGTTAAAATATAGAAACAAATTTAATACAATTGAATCAGGACACATTGTAACATTTTTGGATAGACAAAGGTCCAATAATTAAGTAGAAAAAAGTCCCGAACCGTATGATGCTTGAAAATGTCTTAAATTTTAGGCGAAATATGTGTACTTTTGTCAAAAATCGACGGAATCTGGAATTATTTCTGAAAATCGTTTTACCATAACTTATCAAATTGAAGTAATATAATGTTGCACAGCATACATATTCAAGTGTGTCCTTGCATCATATATAACATATCCGATGAAAAATGTTGGAAAAAAGGACTAAAATCTCTTAATTCTGCAATCCATTGGTGGTATTGGGTTAAAATCTAGAAAAAATATAATACTGGTACAATAGAAAAATAGACTGTAAGCTAGTAGGAGAAACCCAGGGGGGAATTTTGTACACCCTATTTTTCTAAAAGCCCATTATGTGTAGAGCATTTTGGAACATGTATGTGTACCAACTGGCGACTTGGACTTTACCGCGTTACTGGCATTTCGAACATGGTACATAGAGCTATATACAGTATACGTTATAAATAGAGAAATAGCGTTGAGCGACCCTCTGCATACGGCCACTGGGCCAACCCACAGATTTTGCGACACAACAGAACCGGTGGCCAGCCATCGGCAAAGGTCCCCAGTACATATGGCACTCGGTCGCTAGTCCATATTAGTGGAAAGGCTACCCGAGTTCGAGTCTCGAACATGGCACATAGAGTTATATACAGTTATATAGAAGAATATAGCGTTGAGCGACCCTCGGCCGACGGCTCCTGGGCCGACCAACAGAACTTGTGACACAACGGGACCATCTTGGACGCCATGTTTGATTTCTTTTTATTGTGTTACACCTAAATTTCGGCTAGTATACATACGCATATTATACACAGTCTAAATAACATTTTGATATATAGAAACACTTACTTACAGACGAACACCAGTTTTTACAGCAATCTATTTCACTAAATATAAGTTTTTTTGGTAATGTTTTTTAACACAGTTTTGATTTAATTTATATTCAACGTTTTTAATGTACATTGAAATTTTAATTGTAATGTAAGGTAACATAGTTTACATGCACGTTACTCACTAAAGCCCAACGCTCAGAATTTATTGCACACCTGTCTCATTTTGAAACTTATTGTATGTTCTTTCAGAAAATCATACCCTACAAAATCCCCCATGGGGGAGTGGGGTCTACAGCCAGCTCAAGAACTAGTACATCATGTGTTGTATTTGTTCGAGAGGTTCTGTCATGTCATTTTTTACCAAATTCCCATATTCCCATAAGGTATCAGCTAGAGCAGGCTTGTGTGCTTATAAAAGCAATTAAAATGTCAGCGTGCCATGCACTCCTTGGAAACATATGATGGGTCAATGGTAATATTGCCAGGTGAGAGTAGGAATGTTCCATAGAAGAAAGACGGCACTTTTTTCTTTCATCTGGCGATAAGTCGTTGTAACATGTATGTTTACGTTTTGAAGGAAAACATCCAGATTTCGTTTATGTTTTATTAAAAACACATTTTCCTCCAACAAAATAAAGCAGCATTTATGGTGGGGGAGGGGGGTCTACAGCCAGCTCAAGAACTACTAACATTGTAAACCATGAGCATACAAAATCAAATACAACGAGTCTGCAACTTTATCTTAGTTTGGGATTTAGAACTGTCCCCAGTCCTTTATTTACTATTAATAGATTAAAGCATATTTCTAAATGTGACATTGCTCAAACCAGTGCTAGTGTGGGATGCTACAGTTGCAGGAACTACAACATAAGCAATTAAAATGAGTTGCTCTTTTATCTTGCTTGTTGGGTTCATCATTAGCCATTGTAGCAGTATGTTCATATCCCCTTGTTGCAATGAAAAGTCTGGGTGGGACGGTCAGTTGTTGGGTTAAATAATATTTATGTTCTGAGTGACTGATCCAAACAGCCTGATTCCAAAGATTTGTTATAACTTAGTTAGTACTAATAGTAAGGACTGCCATAGGAAATTGCTCTGACACATGCAGAGTTTGTAACACTTGTTACAGGATGTGGAGAGGTGTTACAGGATGTGGAGAATTGTTACAGGATGTGGAGAGTTGTTACAGGATGTGGAGAGGTGTTACAGGATGTGGAGAATTGTTACAGGATGTGGAGAGTTGTTACAGGATGGGGAGGATGTGGAGAGTTTGTAACACTTGTTACAGTATGTAGAGAGTTGTTACATGATGTGGATAGTTTGTAACACTTGTTACAGGATGTGGAGGATGTGGACAGTTTGTAACACTTGTTACAGGATGTAGAGAGTTGTTACAGGATGTGGAGAATTGTTACAGGATGTGGAGGATGTGGAGAGTTTGTAACACTTGTTACAGGATGTGGAGAGTTTGTAACACTTGTTACAGGATGTGGAGGATGTGGACAGTTTGTAACACTTGTTACAGGATGTGGAGAGTTGTTACAGGATGTGGAGAATTGTTACAGGATGTGGAGAGTTGTTACAGGATGTGGAGAGTTTGTAACACGTGTTACAGGATGTGGAGAGTTGTTACAGGATGTGGAGAGGTGGAGAGTTGTTACAGGATGTGGAGAGTTTGTAACACTTGTTACAGGATGTGGATGATGTGGAGAGTTTGTAACACTTGTTACAGGATGTATCGAGTTGTTACAGGATGTGGAGAGTTTGTAACACTTGTTACATGATGTGGAGGATATGGAGAGTTTGTAACACTTGTTACAGGATGTGGAGAGTTGTTACAGAATGTGGAGAATTGTTACAGGTTGTGGAGAGTTGTTACAGGATGTGGAGAGTTGTTGCAGGATGTGTAAAGTTTGTATCACTTGTTACAGGATATGGAGGATATGGAGAGTTTGTAACACTTTTTACAGGATGTGGAGAATTGTACTTGTTACAGGATGTGGAGGATGTGGAGAGTTTGTAACACTTGTTACAGGATGTGGAGAGTTGTTACAGTTGTTACAGGATGTGGAGAGTTTGTAAAACTTGTTACAGGATGTGGCAAATTGTTACAGGATGTGAAGAGTTGTTACAGGATGTGGAGAGTTGTTACAGGATGTGAAGAGTTGTTACAGGATGTGGAGAGTTGTTACATGATGTGGAGAGTTGTTACAGGATGTGGTGAGTTGTTACAGGAAGTGGAGACTTGTTACAGGATGTGGAGAGTTGTTACAGGAGGTGGTGAGTTGTTACAGGACGTTGAGAGTTGGTACAGGATGTGGAGAGTTGTTACAGGATGTGGAGAGTTATTACATGATGTGGAGAGTTGTTACATGATGTGGAGAGTTGTTACAGGATGTGGAGAGTTGTTACATGATGTGAAGAGTTGTTACAGGATGTGTAGAGTTGTTACAGGATGTGGAGAGTTATTACAGGATGTGGATAGTTGTTACAGGATGTGGAGAGTTGTTACAGGATGTTGAGAGTTGTTACAAGATGTGGAGAGTTGTGGAGAGTTGTTACAGGATGTGGAGAGTTGTTACAGGATATGGAGAGTTGTTACAGGATGTGGAGTGTTATTACAGGATGTGGAGACTTGTTACAAGATGTGGAATTATTACAGGATGTAGAGAGTTGTTCCAGGATGTGTAGAGTTGTAACAGGATGTTAAGAGTTGTAACGGGATATGGAGAGTTGTTACAGGATGTGGAGAGTTATTACAGGATGTAGAGAGTTGTTACAGGATGTGGAGAGTTGTTACAGGATGTGGAGAGTTGTTACAGGATGTGGAGAGTTATTACAGGATGTGGAGAGTTGTGGAGAGTTGTTACAGGATGTGGAGAGTTGTTATAGGATATGGAGAGTTGTTACAGGATGTGGCAAGTTGTTGCAGGATATGGAGAGTTGTTACAGGACATGGAGAGTTGTTACAGGATTAGGAGTGTTGTTACAGGATGTGCAGAGTTGTTATAGGATGTGGAGAGTTGTTACAGGATGTGGATATATGTTACAGGATGAGGAGAGCTATGACATGATATGGAGAGTTGTTACAGGATGTGGAAAGTTGTTAGAGGATGTGGAAAATTGTTACAGGATGTGGAGAGTTGTAACAGGATGTGGAGTTGTTACTCAATGTGGAGAGTTATTACAGGATGTGAAGAGTAGTTACATGATGTGGAGAGTTGTTACAGGATGTGGAGAGTTGTTACAGGATGTGAAGAGTTGTTACAGGATGTGGAAAGTTGTTAAATGATGTGGAGAGTTGTTACAGGATGTGTTGAGTTGTTACAGGAAGTGGAGACTTGTTACAGGATGTGGAGAGTTGTTACAGGAGGTGGAGAGTTGTTACAGGACATAGAAAGTTGGTACAGGATGTGGAGAGTTGTTACAGGATGTGGAGAGTTATTACATGATGTGGAGAGTTGTTACATGATGTGGAGAGTTGTTACAGGATGTGGAGAGTTGTTACAGGATGTTGAGAGTTGTTACAAGATGTGGAGAGTTATTACAGGATGTGGTGAGTTGTGGAGAGTTGTTACAGGATGTGGAGAGTTGTTACAGGATGTGAAGAGTTGTTACAGGATATGGAGAGTTGTTACAGGATGTGGAGTGGTATTACAGGATGTGGAGACTTGTAACAGGATGTGGAATTATTACAGGATGTAGAGAGTTGTTACAGGATGTGTAGAATTGTTACAGGATGTTAAGAGTTGTAACAGGATATGGAGAGTTGTTACAGGATGTGGAGATTTATTACAGGATGTAGAGAGTTGTTACAGGATGTGGATAGTTGTTACAGAATGTGGAGAGTTGTTACATGATGTGGAGAGTTGTTACAGGATGTGGAGAGTTGTTGCAGGAATACAGGAGTTGGAGAGTTGTTACATAATGTGGAGAGTTGTTACAGGATGTGGCAAGTTGTTACAGGATGTGGAGAGTTGTTACAGGACATGGAGAGTTGTAACAGGATGTGGAGTGTTGTTACAGGATGTGGAGAGTTGTTATATGATGTGGAGAGTTGTTACAGGATGTGGATATATGTTACAGGATGAGGAGAGCTATTACATGATATGGACAGTTGTTACAGGATGTGGAGAGTTGTTAGAGGATGTGGAAAATTGTTACAGGATGTGGAGAGTTGTAACAGGATGTGGAGTTGTTACTCAATGTGGAGAGTTATTACAGGATGTGAAGAGTAGTTACATGATGTGGAGAGTTGTTACATGATTTGAAGAGTTGTTACATGATGTGAAGAGTTGTTACAGGATGTGGAGAATTGTTACAGGAACATGGAAAGGTGGAGAGTTGTTACAGGCTGTGGAATGTTGTAACAGGATGTGGAGAGTTATTACAGGACATGGAGAGTTGTTACAGGATGTGGAGAGTTGTAACAGGATGTGATGAGTTGATACAGGATGTAAAGAGATGTTACAGGATGTGGAGAATTGTTACAGGATGTGGAGAGGTGGAGAGTTGTTACAGTATGTGGAGAGTTTGTAACACTTGTTACAGGATGTGGAGGATGTGGAGAGTTTGTAACACTTGTTACAGGATGTAGAGAGTTGTTACAGGATATGGAGAGTTTGTAACACTTGTTACATGATGTGGAGAGTTTGTAACACTTGTTACAGGATGTGGAGAGTTATTACAGGATGTGGAGAGTTTGTAACACTTGTTACAGGATGTGAAAATTGTTACAGGATTTGGAGAGTTGTTACAGGATGTGGAGAGTTGTTACAGGATGTGAAGCATTGTTACAGGATGTGGAGAGTTGTTACATGATATGGAGAGTTGTTACAGGATGTGGCAAGTTGTTAGAGGATGTGGAGAGTTGTTACAGGACATGGAGAGTTGTTACAGGATGTGGAGTGTTGTTACAGGATGTGGAGAGTTGTTACAGGACATAGAGAGTTGTTACAGGATGTGGATATATGTTACAGGATGAGGAGAGCTATTACATGATATGGACAGTTGTTACAGGACATTGAGAGTTGTTAGAGGATGTGGAAAATTGTTACAGGATGTGGAGAGTTGTAACATGATGTGGAGTTGTTACTCAATGTGGAGAGTTATTACAGGCTGTGAAGAGTAGTTACATGATGTGGAGAGTTGTTACATGATGTGAAGAGTTGTTACATGATGTGAAGAGTTGTTACAGGATGTGGAGAATTGTAACAGGATGTGGAGAGTTATTACAGGATGTGGAGAGTTGTTACAGGCTGTGGAATGTTGTAACAGGATGTGGAGACTTGTTACCAGACATGGAGAGTAGTTACAGGATGTGGAGAGTTGTTACAGGATGTGGAGAGTTGATACAGGATGTGGAGAGTTGTTACAGAATGTGGAACATTGTTACAGGATGTGGAGAGTTGTTACAGGATGTGGAGAGGTGGAGAGTTGTTACAGGATGTGGAGAGTTTGTAACACTTGTTAGAGGATGTAGAGAGTTGTTACAGGATGTGGATAATTGTTACAGGTTATGGAGAGTTGTTACAGGATGTGGAGAGTTGTTGCAGGATGTGTAGAGTTTGTAACACTTGTTACAGGATATGGAGGATATGGAGAGTTTGTAACACTTTTTACAGGATGTGGAGAGTTGTTACAGAATGTGGAGAGTTTGTAACACTTGTTACAGGATGTGGAGGATGTGGAGAGTTGTAACACTTGTTACAGGATGTGGAGAGTTGTTACAGGATGTGGAGAGTTTGTAACACGTGTTACAGGATGTGGAGGATGTGGAGAGTTTGTAACACTTGTTACAGGATGTAGAGTTGTTACAGGATGTTGAGAGTTTGTAACACTTGTTACAGGATGTGGAGAGTTGTTACAGGATGTGGAGAGTTGTTACAGGATGTGGTGAGTTGTTACAGGAGGTGGAGATGTATTACAGGATGTGGAGAGTTGTAACAGGAGGTGGAATTGTTACAGGATGTGGAGATTTGTTACAGGACATAGAGAGTTTGTACAGGATGTGGTGAGTTGTTACAGGAGGTGGAGACTTTTTACAGAATGTGGAGAACTGTTACAGGTTATGGAGGATATGGAGAGTTTGTAACACTTTTTACAGGATGTGGAGATTTGTTACAGGATGTGGAGAGTTTGTAACACTTGTTACAGGATGTGGAGGATGTGGAGAGTTGTAACACTTGTTACAGGATGTGGAGAGTTGTTACAGGATGTGGAGAGTTTGTAACACTTGTTACAGGATGTGGAAAATTGTTACAGGATGTGGAGAGTTGTTACAGGATGTGGTGAGTTGTTACAGGAGGTGGAGACGTATTACAGGATGTGGAGAGTTGTTACAGGAGGTGGAATTGTTACAGGATGTGGAGATTTGTTACAGGACATAGAGAGTTTGTACAGGATGTGGTGAGTTGTTACAGGAGGTGGAGACTTATTACAGGAGGTGGAGAGTTGTTACATGAGGTGGAGAGTTGTTACAGGATGTGGAGAGTTGTTACAGGACATAGAGAGTTTGTACAGGATGTGGAGAGTTGTTACAGGATGTGGAGTTATTACATGATGTGGAGAGTTATTACATGATGTGGAGAGTTGTTACAGAATGTGGAGAGTTGTTACAGGAAGTAAATAGTTGTTACATGATGTGGAGAGATGTTACAGGATGTGGAGAATTGTTACATGATGTGAAGAGTTGTTACAGGATGTGGACAGTTGTTACAAGATGTGGAGAGTGATTACAGGATGTGGAGAGTTGTTACAGGATGTTGAGAGTTGTTACAAGATGTGGAAAGTTATTACAGGATGTGGAGAGTTGTGGAGAGTTGTTACAGGATGTGGAGAGTTGTTACAGGATGTGGAGAGTTGTTACAGGATATGGAGAGTTGTTACAGGATGTGGAGTGTTATTACAGGATGTGGAGAGTTGTTACAGGATGTGGAATTATTACAGGATGTAGAGAGTTGTTACAGGATGTGGAGAGTTGTTACAGGATGTTAAGAGTTGTAACGGGAAATGGAGAGTTGTTACAGGATGTGGAGAGTTATAACTGGATGTAGAGAGTTGTTACAGGATGTGGAGAGTTGTAACAGGAGGTGGAGAGTTGTTACAGGATGTGGAGAGTTGTTACTTGATGTGGATAGTTGTTACAGAATGTGGAGAGTTGTTACAGGTTGTGGAGAGTTGTTACAGGATGTGGAGAGTTGTTACAGGATGTGGAGAGTTGTTACAGGATGTGGATAGTTGTTACAGAATGTAGAGAGTTCATACAGGATGTGGAGAGGTGGAGAGTTGTTACATGATGTGGAGAGTTGTTACAGGATGTGGAGAGTTGTTACAGGAATACAGGAGTTGGACAGTTCTTACATAATGTGGAGAGTTGTTACAGGATGTGGCAAGTTGTTACAGGATGTGGAGAGTTGTTACAGGACATGGAGAGTTGTTACAGGATGTGGAGTGTTGTTACAGGATGTGGAGAGTTGTTATAGGACGTGGAGAGTTGTTACAGGATGTGGATATATGTTACAGGATGAGGAGAGCTATTACATGATATGGACAGTTGTTACAGGATGTTGAGAGTTGTTACAGGATATGGAGAGTTGTTATAGGATGTTGAGAGTTGTTAGAGGATGTGGAAAATTGTTAGAGGATGTGGAGAGTTGTTACATGATGTGAAGAGTTGTTACAGGATGTGGAGAATTGTTACAGGACATGGAGAGGTGGAGAGTTGTTACAGGATGTGGAGAGTTGTTACAGGATGTGGAGAGTTGATACAGGATGTGGAGAGTTGTTACAGGATGTGGAGAATTGTTACAGGATGTGGAGAGTTGTTACAGGATGTGGAGAGGTGGATAGTTGTTACAGGATGTGGAGAGTTGTAACAGGATGTGGAGAGTTGTTACAGGACATGGATAGTTGTTACAGTATGTGGAGAGTTGTTACAGGACATGGAGATGTGGAAAGTTGTTACATGATGTGGAGAGTTGTTGCAGGATGTGGGGAGTTGTTACAGACATGGAGAGTTGTTACAGTATGTGGAGAGTTGTTACAGGATGTGGAGAGTTGTTACAGGATGTGGAGAGTTGTTACAGGATGTGGAGAGTATTTACAGGATGTGGAGAGTTGTTACAGGACATGGGGATGTGGAAAATTGTTACAGGATGTGGAGAGTTGTTGCAGGATGTGGAGAGTTGTTACAGGACATGGAGAGTTGTTACAGGATGTGGAGAGTTGTTACAGGATGTGGAGAGTTGTTACAGGAGGTGGAGAGCTGTTACTGGATGTGGAGAGTTGTTACAGGACTTGGAGAGTTGTTACAGGATGTGGAGAGTTGTTACAGGACATGGAGAGTTGTTACAGGATGGGGAGAGGTTTTACAGGACATGGGAAGTAGTTACAGGATGTGGAGAGTTGTTACATGATGTGGAGTGTTTGTGAGACTTGTTAGAGGATGTGGATAGTTTGTAACACTTATTACAGGATGTGGAGAGTTTGTAACACTTGTTACATGATGTAAAGAGTTGTTACAGGATGTGGAGCATTGTTACAGGATGTGGAGCATTGTTACAGGATGTGGAGAGTTGTTACAGGATGTGGAGAGTTGTTACATGATGTGGAGTGTTTTAAAAAAATCAAGACTGCTGTGTGTTCCTTTTACTGCAATAAGTGTAGCTTCAATGTATCTCTTACCTCACTAATAATAGAAGCTTGCACTACACTAGCCTCCTATCACTTGACAGTACTACCGATAGGTCACATGCTTACATCAGCCTAAAATAAAAATGGTTAAAATAAGAAGTGCAACTGTTTTACTGCAAATGTTGCACGCTCGACTTTCGAGGCCTTGTCTATTTATTGGGCAACTAAGCTGAAAAAGGGGGATATTAATTCTGTTAAAATAACATGTAAATATATATCTTCTAAAATACTAAAAGTCTTATCAGTGTATAATATTCATAATCGCTAAATATTTATAACTACCGTTAACTCCGAATGCTAAAATAACTTACTGTGGCGTTGAGTCATGATGTCCACGTAATCCGCCAATAACGCTAAATAAAGCAATTAATTCCGGTTAAAATCTGATTAAAAATGTAATAAATAGATTATTTAACTGCTGTGATCGATTATAGAGAAATCCTTTACGAGATGGTAGGCGTGTTTTGTTTTTTCACTCATTCCCATACGCTCGTTCGTGAAAAGAACAACACGTCTACCATCTCATGAAGGATTTCCCTATAATCTATCCCAGTAGTTAAATAATCTCTATTTATTACTTCCATATAATAGTTTAGAGAAAAAAATAATTGTTTTAGATAATATACCTATTGAAGTCCAATGAATTAACTATTCCGACACATATGTTTCAACAAACTTGAAAACATTCTGATTTATTTATTAGCATATATAATGACAATATTTGATCAATTAAAATCAGTACAACCAGTGCTTGATCGATTTTTATCAAGTAAATTTAGTTACCCTTTCATATTCCTCAGCTTCCGCTGGACAGTTGTTGTTCTGATGAGGATCTGTCGGATTTAACAACTTCCACAAATACTGTAATTACGAATGCTTTCAGTTAGAGAAACAACTTCAGTGTAGTGCACTGTAATTTTGATAAAGAATTTAATGACTTCCACAAACAAGAAATCCGTGGATTCACATGTCTCGCCTAACAAAAAAATAAAAGGGTCAATGATGCTTAAATGAAAGTTTGTAAACATTTTAGTAATTAAAAACAATCGAGTTTGCCGTTTGCTGAGATGACATTTAACTGCATTTGTTTAAAAACAAAATGCCATTCTAATAAAAACAAGAGGCCCAAGAGGGCCTGTGGATGCTCTACTGGCTAAAACGGCTCTTATATCAAGGGTTGTCGACATGAATTCACATCAGTAATATTTTTTTAAAACATTGTAAAAACAACAGGGATAGGCCTTAGATCGCTCACCTGGTAATCATGGGTAATATGTCTGCTGTGCCTAGTCTGGCATGGGCATTTTTTAATTTGTCCCACTTTCTTGAAATTTCATAAAAATGGGTGGGGGGAGGGTTTATATTAACATTCTAAACAAATATGGTAAACATCAGATAAAAAATGAAGTAACTACAGATTTAACAAAGGAAAATACAAAAATACAATATAGCATTTTTCAACAAATCAAGGGCCATAACCTGTCGTTATATCTAGATCTAGTAGGTTTTTCGAACTTGTCTAAAATTTCATTCATATACCAATTGCTTTGCACAACTAGACATCATACTGAGGCTTCCTGCCAAATTTTGTAGAAATCCAACAAGCCGTTTAGGAGGAGTAGTGCCGACAAGAAATTTAAAGTAAAAATGTCAAAGTGCCATAAATCCGTCATAAATCAGCAAACCGGAACAACAGCGTGATATGCACAACTGGACAAGTTTCGTCGAAAGCCAAAAAGGCGTTTAGGAGGAGTATTATAAGCGCTGACAAGAAATTAAAAAAAAAGTCAGTTGGGCTGTTACTCCATCAAAAATCAATGAACCGGAAAAAAAATGCAATAGGCCCAAGTTATCTGCCCTTTGCTTGGAGGGTCAAGGTCACTTCCACATTTTCTCTGTCACGTTGCGATGTACCACCCATGATACAACTATAAGCAAAGTTTGAAAGGTTTAGTGGATACAGTTTATGAGAAAATGACCTAAACGCAAAACTTGAATGTTGACGCAGCCGCCGCCGCCGGAAAAGCAACACCTATGTCTCTTTTTTTCTTCGAAAAGGCTAGACAATTATAAAACTACCAATGGCACTTCAGTTGATGTTGACAGTCAGTTTAATTGAATTTGTGTGTGTGTGTGATTGTAGTTCTAAGGTTTATAGTCCCTCCACTTACAAACTCGGTTAAGCCTTTCGGATATCTACCCCGAGATGGGTACAATAGAGTCTGGACTTTAAAATGTAATTTTGAAAGAGACATAGGCCTTGCCAACATGTCTGTTTATTACCCAAATTTATGCCAAAATATGAGCTAACATTAGAGGTTAATTTAACCTAATTTCGTGTTTTAGCTTTTTTTGGTTCCATTTGTGTTTGGCCTTGTAATGTGTGTGGTGCTTGCATGTTTTGTGGTGTGTATGATACGGGCTCCCTGGTCCTCAGGTTGCTTTACTCATGCCTGTACTATGCTATCTTGGTGATTAGCGAGTCCATTTGCAGAATACTTATACCTATGGGCATCTAACTGGGTCTGTCCGGTTCATAATGTGTGTTAATGTTGTTGTGTAAGGGTCATATGTTGGGTAAAATTGGGTGGTTGCTGTATTTTGCTGGTTATTATGCCTCTGACATTGTCTGGACTGAGGTAAGGCGGGAGCCCATTCACCACATGTTCGCGTGAGATCCGAGGATCACCGGGTGTCTAGGCTACCGCGGGGAGGGAAAGGCCATTTATGGTTGCTAACGGTATCCAGTCAAGACGTCCCCTGTGTCAGTCACAGGTTGGTGATGAAAAGGACCGTAAGGAGTCGCTCCCTAGTATTTCTAAATGGGTATGTGCCGTATTTACTGGTCTTATTTATAATCATCACTTTGTACTGTAATATGCTTTATAATGCACAATTATTTATGTATTACTTTTAACATCCCTTTTGTTGAATAAAAAAAACAATAACTTTTTATTTGACTTTTTACTGTTATATTTACTTGCTTAATATTGTTAATATTCCTTTTACACATATATATATTTATTTTTTTTTAAACAAAAATCAAATAATCGACTGCCACATGTGGCCTAAACTGTGCTAGTACCTTTGTGGTACAGCTTGTTATCTCCGCGAGGTGCTTTTTTATGATACCTTAGGTCGCGCACTATGGATTCTGAATGCGTGTTTTATGTATACGCGTTGGTTTCTTAACAGAGGAGAAACTGGTACTTTTGTTACAAGTGGCCTACAATGTACCTTTCCTATCCGACTTAAAATTCGCCTCGTACTTGAGTATATCCGCGAACCGTCTTTTTATGATATACATATACATACTATCTCACACATAATTTTATCTCTATA
Organism: Cyrtodaria siliqua; assembly: GCA_037043455.1. Classification (NCBI taxonomy): domain Eukaryota; kingdom Metazoa; phylum Mollusca; class Bivalvia; order Adapedonta; family Hiatellidae; genus Cyrtodaria; species Cyrtodaria siliqua. Next base: position 42,683 of record JAWPHD010014106.1, read on the forward strand.
TACTATACATTCACTTATATGTTTACCTACACGTACATCCTACTCATACTCCTATATTCCTATTTCCTATGGGTTGACTGCCATATATAGCCTATCGTGTGCATCGAATGGTATATATAGCCTATAATGTGCTATTACCCTTTTCCTTACTTTAGCCTATTTTCAAATAGTAGGCCGGACGTCTAGACGTTCAGCAGACAGATTTGAAATTACATGTATTTGGGCACAGCTAAGAAATAGGCCCTTATACCACTTGACGAGATTTTGTAGAAGAAAAACATTTTTATTTTTTTATTATTAATTTAAATTTTACAGTCTTTCAAGCGCCATTGTGCTTTGTACCCCAGGTTGTTTATGTTTAATTGAATTTTATTCAGTTCTGATAATGTATACCTGGGCTACCAACTTTCAGCAGGCCAAGCAGGAAGACTGAACACTAGGAAGATCCAGGCTTGAAATAGGGAGAATTGTTTGCATTACTTACCTTTGTAGTTGGTTAACTTCCCTCAGAGTGCTTTACCTTATTTTATATTGACATTTTTTATTTCAGCAAGATAATTCCTTTTTAAAAAGAGAAAAAGTTTTAAAATATCACACTTTAAAAATAAGGAGATTTGGCACATATGATAATGGTAGGATTTCACATCCTATTCTATACAATTGTTTGAATTGAATCTTGTGACAGGACACCTTATAAATGGCACTAGAGTAACTAAAACAATCACTGCATACTGGACAAGGGTTGTTCGGAATTCAAACTCAATTTATTTTACATCCATTAAAAAACAACTTTCTACAGAGCTCAAACAAATCATTCTCAATGGGCAGATGACATTGTTAGCGTGATCTTTGTTTGTTTGTTTGTAAGGTGTTTTACGTCATTTTCAACACATGTAAGGTTATATGACGGTCGATTTTTTGTGGTGGAGGCAGACCACCCACTTTTCCTGGTGTAGAACCAGTACTGTACAGCTCCAACATCCTTAAGAATCGACACTTCCTCTCTTACATGTCGAGCTTCTAGTGAGATTCGAACTCGTAGCGTGATCTAAATGTGGATGGAAACCGTTGTTTTGCAGTTGTTTTTTTAGATCTCTTAATAAATATTAGATGAGATCCTGAAGCCTGTATTTTTTAAATCATAATGGTGTTTTCTCAAATGTAATACGAAGATCAGATGTTATGGACGCTGTCATTGAGAAACAAACTCGGATTTATACTCTTCCTTTTTCATTCTAACTTAACTGCTTTTGTCAATTTAAATATTTAAGACTGTCTCGATAAGAAATCGTATTTTCTTATATTTAACCCAAAAGATACCAACTGTACCCCTTTACCAGTTCCATGACTTGTCGAGTCCAGGCAGACAGAAGGTGGAGTCCCTGTAGTGCCAGGTCACACAGGTCCTTGTTTTCAGCATCTGTACTAGGGCTTTCCCACATCGTTGTGATTGCCTGAGCACTCATTCATTATTGAATTTATTATTTGGCAAAATGATATACCGGTAATGCGAGGCTCTTTAATAAATTCAATAATGAATGAGAACAAATGTTAGATTCTATTTATCACATAATTACTCACATATCGACTTTTATTTCATTTTGTCTGTTGCTTTAACACGCGAAACCGACATAAACCGTGGGAATTGGATCATAGTCATTATCAAATTTTTTTGATAGTGCATACTAGGCTTATTTGCATACTTATATAACTAGTGGTATATCAAAAATATGGAATGGTGTTATTCCAATCCCACACCGTTAGTTATGTGATAAAAATTATATTTAACAGTAAAATGCGAGACATCACAAACATAGTACAAGGGTTGACAATAGGAATTCAACATCAGTATTTAGTTTTGAGAGTAACGAAGAAGACATGATAATGTAAAGGTTGTTCTAAAGTGGATAAGGGAGCTGCCATTCTGAGATCTATGACATCATTGTTCTAAATTACCATATATCGCATACTGATAAATACCATTTAAAGCAAAGAAACTCATTGCAAATGAATGCTGATTTTCTTTTGGTTATCATCCAATTTTGATAATTTGTTCACCCATTTCCAATTTTTTCAGAACTCTCAATAATAAAGATTGTATGGCTGTATGCCTATAGTCCCTTTAATATGTTACTTTTCATTAGTAGCCGCACCATCAGGGGTGTGATAAAGCAATGAGAGAGTGGTTTTGGCGATAGCGCACTAGCTTCATGACAGAGGATTCATGATTCGGTTTTCAATAACTGTTCTACCTAAGGCTCAGTGCCTGTTGCAGGCGACTCGGATGTCAAGCCGTTAGTCCAGTAGCTGAATGAGCAGAGACATCTGGTGCACTTAAAAATATTTCACTGAACCTTTTTGTTAATAAGAGTGGCTGTGCCAATTTCTTTGAGTGATGAAGTGATAATTTATTTCCTATAAATAAAGTTTGTGTAACAGGTGATGATAATAACGTGCCTTAACCGGGACTCGAACCCAGGGTCTCTAGCGCTCTACCAACTGAGCTATCGAGGACACACTGTTAGCGGACCACTACTGGCGTTTCTCAGGATGATCCTGAACGAGCCCCCATTTGTGGTGAAAATATCGTGCCTCAACCGGGACTCAAACCCAGTCTCTAGCTTGCAGGACTCTAAGACACACGCTTCATAATATAAATGTACCCGGTTATATAGAAATAATGTATTTTAATATTTTTACATGCAACGTGCAGTTTAATATATTTACACTTTTATCAATACAGTTCACTTGAATATAATAATTATTCAAGGGTAGCATGGTCTAGATAAATGTGTGAACATATTATTAAGTGCAACGTTGCTTGTAAAATCCTTCGAGCTCTATAATAATAATAATAATAATAATAATAATAAATTCTTTATTTCATGAAGGTACAACTCATTAAGATTATACAAACAATTGCACAACACTTATCTTCCATGAGGCCTTCTAATAACAACAGCAACTTATAAACAATAGCAAGTGAATACATGCACGTAACATTAAAACTATGTTTCAAGCTGGCATTCAAAACAAGTATTCACTATTAACACAACTTAATTTGAGCAGAACACCTGTTATCTTGAAATAGAAATAGTTTATAATTGTATTTGAAAGCACAAAATGGAATAGCTTTTTCATATCAAGTGTCAAATATTTAGATATTCGTCTTAAAAGAGTGAATTTACTCGATATATGATAACAGACTTTGCTTATCTGAACATCCCACTTTAGATGTTTATCTATTGTAATTCCGAGAAGTTTTTGAGAAGACACTGATTGTACATGTATCAGGCAATTATCTATCGAAAGCTTGAGTTTTCGAGAATGATTTATTTTATATTTTGAACCTAATAGCATACATGTTGTTTTTGTAGGATTTATAACCATGTTATTTATAGTGCACCATTTATTTATGTTATTTAAGTCTGTAATTTATTCTCCATGGATGACATATCCATCCCTGTTGTATGTACGGGGAGTCATCATGCATACTACGATGATGTCAACTGAAGCTTCTTTGGAAGTTAAAGGTAGATCATTTACATAAATCAAGAACAAAAGTGGTCCTAGTATGGATCCCTGAGGAACACCTGATTTGATGATTCTCTCCTCAGATTGATTCTGTCCAACTCTGACTACTTGTGTCCTCCTGTTAGACAGATATGACTGAAACCAACATATTGTTAAAGTCGAAAAATGATACAAATGCAGTTTGTATAATAGTATCTCATGATCAACCATATCAAAAGCCTTTCTCATGTCAAGGAAAACACTGCCAACAAAGTTTCCAGAATCAATTTGTTTCAACCAGCTATCAACAAGGTTAATAAGTACTGTTTGGCAAGAATGATTTTTACGAAATCCAGATTGAACCGAGTACAAAATATTAAATTGTTGAAAGAAAGAGTGCAGTTGCGCAGCTACGTGCTTCTCAAAGATTTTGGAAATTGTTGGACATAATGAGATAGGTCTATAATTGTTCGGGTCATCTTTTGGTCCATTTTTGTCTATCAGTAACAAGCATGCCTTTTTTAGCTGATCAGGAAATATGCCTTGATCTATGCATTTATTAATGATTGAATTGATAGCATTAATGATACAATCCGATGCTGCTTTTATAATACGAGGTCCAATACCATCTATACCTTTTGCTTTATTTATATCAAATTTATCAATTATTAGCATTACTTCGAAAATCGGGATGTAATATATTTTAAATATTGCCTGTTTTAATTTATTATCAATACGTTTTTTTTAATTCAGCGTAGTTATTTGCATATAGTGGAGTTTTGTTTATTGTATTAGCAATATTAACAAAGTGGTCTACACAAAAGTCTAATTTTTATCTGTTTTTAATGCAATCTCAACGGTACTGGTATTACACAAAAGTACATAATGCCTAATGCATAAATGCACATATGCTTAATAAAAGTGTAGGGTATATTTTAAACTACTCCGTTTGTATGTCCGTCCGTTACCACGGCTCATCCTAAAATACTACACAGAATTCAACCAAATTCTGCGAAAGACTTCTCCTCAAGACCATGTGCATGTGTCGGGGAGACGGTCAAAAGGTCAAAACATTTAATCCAACAATTCTGTTATGCTATTTTTTTTTCTAAAGATATTTGCACATAACACTGTATGTATCCTGTACGTCGTTTATTACATATCAGACTCTTTTTTTTTTAATCATCCCCTGGATGAAGCTGGAGGGATAATATAGACGTACTTACCCAAGATTCTATTTTTTGCATACACAAATACTTAAGTTAGAATATTTGTGTAAACATAAAGAAATATAAAAAGACCGGACAGGGAAAGTAGCATTCAAGGAAGACAGTCAACCACAAAACACAGAAACAAACATGCAAACAGACAAACAAGAAGGCAAAAGTAATAATAAAAGCAAACAACATCACAAACACAAAAGGGTTGAAAATAGGGCTACTGCCTTGGAACGGTCAGTGACAAAGTAGGTCACTGGGGGTTTAAACCGGTTCTAGGGTGCACCAAACCTCACACTTACCCTACTGTCATCCCATTAAAACAAGACAGTGTAAATAAAGAAATCCCCGCCATGATCTAATCTCTAACCAACAAGGTAGCATCAATAGGCAATATACATAAAACACAAATTTGCTCGTGTAAATATAATGAAACGTTTATATATTACAACAACACAGTGAAACATCTATATATTTATTACACAGTGAAACAGTTATATATTTATTACAACTACACAGTGAAACATTTATATATTTATTACAACACACTGAAACATCTATATATTTATTACAACACAGTGAAACAACAACACAGTGAAACATCTATATATTTATTACAACACAGTGAAACATTTATATATTACAACAACACAGTGAAACATCTATATATTTATTACAACATAGTGAAACATTTATATATTTATTACAACACAGTGAAACATTTATATATTTAATACAACTACAAACACAGAAGAACTGAGCATGTGTAACATCACTGCTAATCATGTCACATAATAATCTTAATGACCCTTGCTTAATAGCATTTTGTTTCACTTATCGACTACAGAAATCAATGGCCTACACCTTTTCCCTTTTAGCAGTACATTAAGTAAAGAAACACCATATATGTATACTGAAAAAAGAAAAGTTTGATTGTTCCCCGACTTAAGAAAATTTCCCTAAGTAGGAGAGAGATTGACCTTAACATTTATGTACAATAAAACATCCATGGAATTAATACACAACTGAATTGAATTGGGGTCTTACGGTGCACCAACACAAGAACCAAGGCCTATCCACTGAGCTACCGAGAACCAAGGCCTATCCACTGAGCTACCGAGATGCAAGGCCTATCCACTGAGCTACCGAGAACCAAGGCCTATCCACTGAGCTACCGAGAAGCAAGGCCTATCCACTGAGCTACCGAGAACCAAGGCCTATCCACTGAGCTACCGAGAACCAAGACCTATCCACTGAGCTACCGAGAACCAAGGCCTATCCACTGAGCTACCGAGAACCAAGGCCTATCCACTGAGCTACCGAGAACCAAGGCCTATCCACTGAGCTACCGAGAACCAAGGCCTATCCACTGAGCTACCGAGAACGCTTTGAGTGTTAGAAGGTAGAAAATATCATATCAAAATTCAGTTTAATGTTGATATAATCAATTACGAAAAAATCTGTTTACTTTTGCTTATTGTCTAAAATACATATAGCATTTTAACAGAGCGTCTCCTTGGTTAACGATGTTGCGTTGTAAACCTTCGCCTCTCACCGCTGCGGGTTCGAATGCCAAGTGTTGATTCTTACAGATGGCGGGAGGTGTACAGTATTGGTTCTACCCAGGAAAAGAGGGTGGTCTGCCTCCACCACAAAATATCGACCATCAGATATAACCTTACATGTGTTGAAAATGACGTAAAACACCATACAAAAATCAAGAGGTCAATGACCTTGAAGCTCTACTGATACATTTTGATAGCTATATCAGCATTCCTGTGAAGTTTCATGAAAATCCTTCAAGTAGTTTCGGAGGAGTTGTCGCTACAAGTTTTTACCTTATAACTCTATGTAAAAAAATATGGCCGCTGGCAGCCATGTTTAATGTCGAATTAAAATAATTTTTGACAAGGTCGAATATCATGTCATGCTGATCATTTTAAAAGAATTCAAGAAGTAGTCACTACAAACTTGTTTTTTTTAAATCTATTTTTAGCCATGGCAGCCGTTTTGAAATTCTGAAATTTTGCTAGGATCAACTAGACATCAAGGGCAACATTACTGTGATGTTCCAAGAAAATCCTTCAACTAGTTTCAGAAGAGTAGATGTTACAAGTTTTTACTATATAACTATGTAAACAGAGATGGCCGCTGACGTCCATGTTTAATGTCTAATCAAAATAATATTCGACAAGGATCAACATCATGTTATGCAGATCATTTTAGAAAAAGTCCCAAATCAATATCACTTAAACTTTCAAGAAGTAGTCGCTACAAACTTGGATTTTTTAAAATCTATTTTTAGCTGTGTTGATCATCTTGAATTTCCAGCTGAAAAGAAATTTTGCTAGGATCAATTAGACATCCTGTGAAGTTTCATGAAAATCCGTCAAGTAGTTTCAGAGGAGTAGTCGCTACAAGTTTTTACTATAAATCTCTATGTAAATAAAGATGGCCACTGGCAGCCATGTTTAATGTCGCATCAAAATAATTTTTGACAAGGTCCAACATCATGTCATGCCAATCATTTTAGAAAAAATCCCATATCAATATCACATAGTTTTTTTAAAATCTATTTTTAGCCATGGCGGCAATCTTGAATTTTCAGCTGACCTGAAAGTTTGCTAGGATCAACTAGACATCAAGAGCAACATTCCTGTGAAGTTTCGTGAAAATCCATCAAGTAGTTTCAGAGGAGTAGTCGCTACAAAAGAAAGTTTACTGACAGACGGACGGATGGACGCCACACAACGGCATAAGCTCTGCTGATCTTTGATCAGTAGAGATAACAACATGGTTCCAGCAGTTTTATTTCAATTGGTTTGCGAAAAATCGAACAGCTTACTCATATAGTGTTAATGGTGCGCCATTACAACTACACAGTGAAACATCTATATATTTATTACAACACAGTGAAACATCTATTTGTTTATTACAACACAGTGAAACATCTATATATTTATTATAAAACAGTGAAACATTTATATATTTATTACAACACAGTGAAACATTTATATATTTATTACAACACAGTGAAACATTTATATATTTATTACAACACAGTGAAACATTTATATATTTATTACAACTACACAGTGAAACATTTATATATTTATTACAACACAGTGAAACATTTATATATTTATTACAATAAAGTGAAACATCTATATATTTATTACAACACAGTGAAACATTTATATATTTATTACAACACAGTGAAACATTTATATATTTATTACAACTACACAGTGAAACATTTATATATTTATAACCACACAGTGAAACATTTATATATTTATTACAATAAAGTGAAACATCTATATATTTATTACAACACAGAGAAACATTTATATATTTATTACAATAAAGTGAAACATCTATATATTTATTACAACACAGTGAAACATTTATATATTTATTACAACTACACAGTGAAACATTTATATATTTATTACATCTACACAGTGAAACATTTATATATTTATTACAACACAGTGAAACATTTATATATTTATTACAATAAAGTGAAACATCTATATATTTATTACAACACAGTGAAACATTTATATATTTATTACAATAAAGTGAAACATCTATATATTTATTACAACACAGTGAAACATTTATATATTTATTACAATAAAGTGAAACATTTATATATTTATTACAACACAGTGAAACATTTATATATTTATTACAATAAAGTGAAACATCTATATATTTATTACAACACAGTGAAACAATTATATATTTATTACAATAAAGTGAAACATTTATATAATTATTACAACACAGTGAAACAATTATATATTTATTACAATAAAGTGAAACATTTATATATTTATTACAACACAGTGAAACATTTATATATTTATTATTATTGTATACTTTCATATTGTCCCGTTTAGTGACAGTATGAGAGACCTGTGTGACAGTATGAGAGACACGTGTGACAGTATGAGAGACCCGTGGGACAGTATGAGAGACCAGTGTGACAGTATGAGAGACACGTGTGACAGTATGAGAGACCTGTGTGACAGTATGAGAGACACGTGTGACAGTATGAGAGACCTGTGTGACAGTATGAGAGACACGTGTGACAGTATGAGAGACCTGTGTGACTGTATGAGAGACACGTGTGACAGTATGTGCAATGAGCTAAGTGTGCAATATTCTACGATATTGCACACATTGATATTGCACTGGAAATTTTTCTCGTGTTTGCTAAGAGCTGCGATATAGAATTAAGGAACTACTTTCAAATAAAAATTACGGAATCCTTCCTATAGTGTCAACAAAAAAATACGTGTTTTTTTTCAACCTTTCATGGCAGAAATTGATAAAATAATTGAAATGGTCACTCACCCACTGTTTTTAACTTTATCGAATGGTAAACAAACTTTAGTAAATCGCTTGATGTTTTTAATGACGTCATTCGACGTCGACATCGTTTTCGCTCAAAAAAATCATCAACAGCAAAAATGAAAATGAATGACAATATAGGAATTCCATCAAAAGCTATAAAAATAACACAAATGCAATCAATAGTAATAGTCATACAATTAACATTGATCGAAAACAATATGAAAGTATACAATAAAAAGGTTATTACACTTGTATGGCTAAATATTACTTGGAACTCGTTGTTTTGGCGCAGGACGACTCGCAATCTCGTCGACCATTGCCAAAACAACTCGTTCCAAGTAATATTTAGCCATACAAATTCAATAACCTATACAACTACACAGTGAAACATTTATATATTTATTATAACTACACAGTGAAACATTTATATCTAACAACAACACAGTGAAACATCTATATATTTATTACAACACAGTGAAACATTTATATATGTATTACCACTACACAGTGAAACATCTATATACTTATTACACAGTGAAACAGTTATATATTTATTACAACTACACAGTGAAACATTCATATATTTATTACACAGTGAAACATTTATATATTTATTACAACACAGTGAAACATCTATATATTCATTACAACACAGTGAAACATTTATATATTACAACAACACAGTGAAACATCTATATATTCATTACACAGTGAAACAGTTATATATTTATTACAACTACACAGTGAAACACTTATATCTTACAACAACACAGTGAAACATCTATATATTATAACAACACAGTGAAACATTTATATATGTATTACAACTACACAGTGAAACATTTATATATTTATTACAACTACACAGTGAAACATTTATATATTACAACAACACAGTGAAACATCTATATATTTATTACACAGTGAAACAGTTATATATTTATTACAACTTCACAGTGAAACATTTATATATTTATTACAACACAGTGAAACATCTATATATTTATTACAACACAGTGAAACATTTATATATTACAACAACACAGTGAAACATCTATATATTTATTACAACACAGTGAAACATTTATATATTTATTACAACATAGTGAAACATTTATATATTTATTACAACATAGTGAAACATTTATATATTTATTACAACATAGTGAAACATTTATATATTTATTACAACATAGTGAAACATTTATATATTAGTGAAACATTTATATATTTATTACAACATAGTGAAACATTTATATATTTATTACAACATAGTGAAACATTTATATATTTATTACAACATAGTGAAACATTTATATATTTAATACAACATAGTGAAACATTTATATATTTATTACAACATAGTGAAACATTTATATATTTATTACAAACACAGAAGAACTGAGCATGTGTAACATCACTGCTAATCATGTCACATAATAATCTTAATGACCCTTGCTTAATAGCATTCTGTTTCACTTATCGACTACAGAAACCGATGGCCTACATCTTTTCCTTTTTAGCAGTACAGTAAGTAAAGAAACACCATATATGTATACTGAAAAAAGAAAAGTTTGATTGTTCCCCGACTTAAGGAAATTTCCCTAAGTAGAAGAGTGATTGACCTTAACATTTATGTACAATAAAACATCCATGGAATTAATACACAATTGAATTGAATTGGGGTCTTACGGTGCACCAACACAAGAAAGGTTATATGGCGCCTAACAGGGATGAACATGCCAGGCTTATCTCCATTTACATCTAGATAAAATATGGAGAATCGGCCTAGAACCTTCTAACCTGCAGAACTGCAGAGTTGCTGCAAATTCTATTGTAGACACTCATTTACGATGGAGACAAGTTTCGAAATTTGCATATGCGGTGTCATGAAGAAGACCTTGTGTGAGCATGATAAAATTAATTAATACACAAGAACCCCTATTTAGAGCAAATTGAAGAAACCAAATTAATCATTAAACTTGATAAAGGGACAAAAGGCAATGTTGATTATATTGCATCCATAATGTATATAAGCCTGTATATAAGCCTGTATATAAGCCTAAGCCTGTATATAAGCCTAAGCCTGTATATAAGCCTGTATATAAGCCTGTATATCAGCCTGTATATAAGCCTGTATATAAGCCTAAGCCTGTATATAAGCCTGTATATAAGCCTGTATATAAGCCTGAGCCTGTATATAAGCCTGTATATAAGCCTGTATATAAGCCTGTATATCAGCCTGTATATAAGCCTGTATATAAGCCTAAGCCTGTATATAAGCATGTATATCAGCCTGTATATAAGCCTGTATATAAGCCTAAGCCTGTATATAAGCCTGTATATCAGCCTGTATATAAGCCTGTATATAAGCCTAAGCCTGTATATAAGCCTGTATATCAGCCTGTATATAAGCCTGTATATAAGCCTGTATATAAGCCTAAGCCTGTATATAAGCCTGTATATCAGCCTGTATATAAGCCTGTATATAAGCCTAAGCCTGTATATAAGCCTGTATATAAGCCTGTATAAGCCTAAGCCTGTATATAAGCCTGTATATAAGCCTGTATATAAGCCTGTATATAAGCCTGTATATAAGACTAAGCCTGTATATAAGCCTGTATATAAGCCTGTATATCAGCCTGTATATAAGCCTAAGCCTGTATATAAGCCTGTATATCAGCCTGTATATCAGCCTGTATATAAGCCTGTATATCAGCCTGTATATAAGCCTAAGCCTGTATATAAGCCTGTATATCAGCCTGTATATAAGCCTGTATATCAGCCTGTATATAAGCCTGTATATAAGACTAAGCCTGTATATCAGCCTGTATATCAGCCTGTATATAAGCCTAAGCCTGTATATAAGCCTGTATATCAGCCTGTATATCAGCATGTATATAAGCCTAAGCCTGTATATAAGCCTGTATATAAGCCTGTATATAAGCCTAAGCCTGTATATAAGCCTGTATATAAGCCTGTATATCAGCCTGTATATAAGCCTGTATATAAGCCTGTATATAAGCCTAAGCCTGTATATCAGCCTGTATATAAGCCTAAGCCTGTATATAAGCCTGTATATAAGCCTAAGCCTGTATATAAGCCTGTATATCAGCCTGTATATCAGCCTGTATATAAGCCTAAGCCTGTATATAAGCCTGTATATAAGCCTAAGCCTGTATATAAGCCTGTATATAAGCCTGTATATCAGCCTGTATATAAGCCTAAGCCTGTATATAAGCCTGTATATAAGCCTGTATATCAGCCTGTATTTAAGCCTAAGCCTGTATATAAGCCTGTATATAAGCCTAAGCCTGTATATAAGCCTGTATATCAGCCTGTATATAAGCCTGTATATAAGCCTAAGCCTGTATATAAGCCTGTATATAAGCCTAAGCCTGTATATAAGCCTGTATATAAGCCTGTATATAAGCCTAAGCCTGTATATAAGCCTGTATATAAGCCTGTATATCAGCCTGTATATAAGCCTAAGCCTGTATATAAGCCTGTATATAAGCCTAAGCCTGTATATAAGCCTGTATATAAGCCTGTATATAAGTCTGTATATAAGTCTGTATATAAGCCTGTATATAAGCCTGTATATAAGCCTATGAAAGAATAATGAAGCCTGTATATAAACCTAAGCCTGTATATAAGCCTGTATATAAGCCTATGAAAGAATAATGAAGAGAAATTGAATACAGCAGGTTTAAAGCAAAAACATTACTAGATTAATAAATCGTGGAGTGCTAATTAGAATGATTGATAAATACTTTAAGATTGTCGTGTGTCCCTTAAAAATATTAAAAACAAAAAGTACAAGGGTGTTGAAAAGTTAACCCTTTACCCGCTAAGCACAACTATAATAGTCATGGCGTCCATTGTAAACCCAGATCAGCCTGCGAGTAACTCATCAGTCATTTCCCCCAAAACACCCATTTGTAACATAAAAAGAATGGTCTTAATTCAAAGAAAGAACCATCCATTATATATAAGTAGAGGTTTAAGGGTTAAGTTGAATGGAGGTTTTACGGCGCACAAACACAAAAAGGTTATATGGCGCCAACAGGAATAAACATTCCAGGCTCACTCTCCATTTACATCTAGATAAAAACATGCAGAATGGGCTAAGAACCTATAGTTTGCAGAAAATACATTATTATAAATGTTCCTTATTAAGTATTTCTCAGAGACATTTTTAACTGCAATCGGTATACAGGAATGTATTTTAAAGGGACACACGGCAATCTTGATTAACAACTCGAGGCGTCCCGTTAGGTTTTCTACATAAATTGCATTTGTTAAATCATTAATATTAATTTTGCATATTACTGACTGTTGATTACATTTCAACAATAATATATTCAAACCTATGGTAGAATAATGACGAAAAGTTGAAAACTCAAAATTGTACTTAAATATAATTATGCAAGCAGATTTAAAGTCAAAATGATACTGGATTACTAATTTGAGAGGCTAATCGTTGGTGTGTTCTTTGGCAAGACACTTTACCTTAGCCTTGTCCGTCGGATGGGGGCGTAAACCGGGTGATCCTGTGTATCGGTCTATCCTCCGAGCACCAAACCAGGCGGTCCCGTGTATCAGTCTATCCTCCGAGCACCTTAAATAACCATAGGAATCTATTCGATAATAAGAGTAGGGCACGGTTCCTGGATTCCTATGTATCCTTCCCCTCTCTCTGGGGTGGCTCTAAATAACCTATACTGTGTTGATGAGCCGATAAACAACATTCAATTCAATTGCCATGTGTCCCTTTAAACTGGTCTTGTTGTAAATAATGATTTTATTGTTACTAGGTAACTCCATCAAACAATGCAGGTCATTTTCATTGTATTTAATTACAAAAGTGTTCATTTTCGAACAAAAACTCTCATTTCAATTAAATTTCCAGTTTATCTCCTGATAGCGTGAAGATGTGCCAACAAAATAGGCTCGGCATCTACTTTCAGATAAAAATCTAGTGAACATGAACATGGAAACGAAACATGCAATTAAATTACCGTATTTACCGTATAAGTATAGGTATGCCTATCACAGAAAAAATCTTTGACAGAAACATTTAACATGGAAAAAATTTCTGGGTTGCAAGAACATTAGAACATTAGCCAAATAAAATGCCCCGAGTTTTCCCAGACTAATCTGATGCAATTTATTCCTCCTCCTCCACTACAGCCGTCCATTACACCCATTTTACTCTTTTTTTAAAATAAAACATATTTTTCATCAGTACAATTATTTTTAAAATGTGAAACAACATTACAAAACTTAACAAAACTATCGTTTTACAGTCAGAAAACTTTTTATCATACACTGAATAGTATAGGAGTTATCCTCCTTTTTCTTAAACCATGCATTTTTGGTAAAAGTTTCTTTAAAAAAAAAAGGACAAGGATAAATCCTGCATGAATTTGAAATTGCATAAACCTGGTTTAATCCTGACTTACAATGACTTCTTAGAAATTTAGAATTTCCGATTTTTCAAAATTTCCTGACCTTGGGGAAAGTTTAGTAACTAATTACTTGTAGTATGACCCAAGTTTGGTTTGTAAAGCATGACTCATCTCTTCCTGACTTTCACCCACCTGAGAGCATCTTCTCGGACAGTTCCCTGAGGAGCGAAGCAGGCTATGGCCCAGACTTGGATCTCAATGCCACTGTAGAACTGCTTTCCCTCGTATCCCATACACTCTGGCTCGGGATGGCGTGTTCCTTTGTCTATAAAACAAACAACAAACATTGCATCATACACCAACTCTCATTGTAAAAAATTTGTATGCCGAGTAATATTAAATTCTTATTTACAAAAAGTGTTCTTCAGTTAATGGCATATTTTTTATGTATGCACAAACATAATGTTACATAGAGGATCTAAAATTAGTGTCCATTTTATTTGAAATTTATGAAAAAAGTTTTTATTTTGACTAGCCTTTGGTAAGTACTAACTAGAACGAATTTGACGGCACGTATTTTATTCACGCAGGTCACTTCTCAATTCTCAATACATACGTCATTTTCAATTATTTCTCAAAACATGATCATGTATAGTGATTTTAATAATGCAATTCAGTTGCCAATATGGTTTATCATTTTGTTGTTTTAGAATATCTTGTTTCCAATAGCTTTAAAGAGAAACTGGTTAATGCTGCTGTTAAAAACTTATTTCAAACACACACATGGCCAATTGTTGAAAAGTCAGCCTTGAAAAGTGTTTAACCTACCACTCAAAGTGTGCGTAAAGTTTTAAATTTGATAGAAACTGATTTTGTCTTCTGCACTGTTGCAAAATTTAGGAGTACTATTAAAGAGCAGAGACACGATAGCAAATGGATTTGGCAGCTAGGTGGGAATAGTTTTTACAGTAGTTCAAGTTTCATGATACCTTTAACTTTTCTGATATTGTTCCACACAAAAAAAGCAGACGGACAGATAAGACAGACAAACAGATGGACGGACAAATGACTTCTATATGCTCCAACAGGGAGCATAATTATAGTCATCACTGGGCTGTACAAATCCTATAGCCCGACGCCCGGGACTAGTCCAAAACCAAAGTCGGGCGTGTCACTTTTTCAAAGATTTCAGTCCCGGACTAGTCCAATTTTAAAAAAAAGAGAAAGTCGGGCGTGTCACTGTTTGAAAGATTTCAGTCCCAGATTAGTCCAATTAACAATGTCGGCCACCTGTCACAAAACAACACAGCACTCTTCTCATCGTAATGCTTTAATTGCTCTCGCTTATGTAATGCAATTAGCATCCACAGCAGCGATCAGCGATTACCCCGGGCAGTTTTATCAACAATCAACCATTCCGGAAGTCCCGCCTCCAAATTACTTTAATTGACAGTCGGCATTGTTGACATTATCCAATCAATTGACCCAATCAATTTTAATCCAGACCCGCTAGCTAATGAAACGACTACTACAGGTAAATCACATGTTCGTCACGTGGTGAGCTGAAAATGGCGATACAATAACACTAACACGTTGATAAATTAGCAATCAGGCTGATTTGTCGGCAATCTTAAGAAACTAAGGACGTTTGATAATGGAAGTATGATTGATATGAAACAGTAGGTGTGATTTTTTATTGTTTCTCAGTGTATTGTTGAGCGTTATTATAACAGACATGAAAGGCGGGTGGGGTAACGGTTTGTTCATAGTTAGTGTACTAATTAAGTTCGAAGAATTGAATTGCCAAAAAAATAAAAAATAACAACAAAACAAACTGATATACAGAAGCAGTTTGATTTCGTATTTGGCAGTGCTAATGTTTACATTTCAAAAATGAGTTTGTTGAACTTTTTTCAGTGTTAAAAATAAGGAAAATATGAAAGCGAAAGTGAAAGTAAAAATAAAAAGAGGAAAAATGTAGAATGTGATACACAGCCAATCAAAAAGTTAAAATCATCTAGTGTAGTGGACAAAAACAGAAAATGTTTATATTGATTCACATGTTATTTATTTTTTGCATTAGGTAAAATGGTAATGAAGTTAAGAATCTCATCTGTAGCCCCTTACCTCAGTCTATAAAGTTATGACTTTTTTTCTCTCCATTAAATAATTATCTGAACTGTAATATGAAACTCACTATCTCTATTGAAATTTAAAAATCTTACTGTTGCTACTGTTTCACCCAATGGCAGTCTACAATCTATACCACTGAAACCTACATTAATTGTCTGAAGAGTAAATAAGGATTGTTTCCTTTACTGTGTATAATGAATTGTAATGAGTATGCAAGACGCAGTTTTAACATATTGAGAAATTGAAAGAATTCAGGACTTGTGTCCATTTTTTGGGATTAGTCACAATTTTTTGGGACTAGTCACTTTTGACAGGGTGACTAGTCCCGGACTAGTGGCTAAAACAATTATCTGTACAGCCCTGCATCACAAAGCGTCTTACCTATTACCTATTTATAAGTAGAAAGTAGAAAGACCAACCCCAAGGAGATCCGTCAGAGAGAGGAAACCACCAGAATGGTTTTGAACGGGAGAATTTTTATTTACTTCCTGAGAAGTACTTCCTGACTGGTCTGACACCAACAGCTACAACCCTGACAGTTCCATCTTACATGTGGTTGTGAAAAATTGAATTTTATCATTTCCTGAGGCTGGGTGGTATTGGAAGAACAAATTTGCTGGCATCATATCATGATTAATGTTTTTCATAAACTTCTCTGTCCCATGGCTGCATTTTCCAATTCTTATAGCCAAAACGGACGTGCAGTGCACCATGGAGGCGGCCATGTTTTAGCGCATGTTTCGTACTCAATCTTTTCGTACATTACCATTTCGTACTCAGCTTTTTCGTCCTTTTTTCTTTTCTTTTTTTATAATAAAAAAACTGTAGGGTCGGCGCCAAAAAATAGGGACAGTCGGGTAACCAGAAACACAGGTATATTTTTTTTCTGGCCTAATGGAAATTTATGTCTTTGTATTCATATGTAAGCAATATGAGACGCGTAACTATGCTAATTGTATATGTTAAATAAGGAGATGCAAACAACCTATAATTATATATGTAACTAAAATCTCATTTTAGCCTAAATGTGTTCATGAAAGATTTACGTGTGTGACTGATTATTCCATCATTTAATATACAGGTATGAGGAGTTGATGATTGAGGTATACACTAATGTATTGTTATTGAGTCATTCATATTTAAAGGTGTCATGTATCTTTAAATGTAATTAATGATGAGCATTGTATTTTAAATATCTTTTGAATTACAAGATGATCATTGACTATTTATTAAATATTATGTTAACTGGCACTGGCATTGCAATATATTGTAAGGCACTCTATTGTAATTCACTGTATTGTAATTCACTGTATTGTAATTCATTGTATTGTTAATTGTGTCGTGGGAGAAAGTATTATTTCTATTAGATGTTAAGTGAGAAAGTAATATGATGTTATTATTGAATGCTTATATTTATTGTGATTTTAATATATTTCAGTGGTTATCGATTGATTTAATCAATTGATTGAATATGGAAACATGAAGTGTTTTTTGTCTAACTACGGGTCCCTACCAAGCCCCCTATTACATACAGTTGCCGGTTTGTGGCAACATTATAAATAGGCGGGGACCCAAGCCTGAAAAAAACGAAAACGTTTACCCGGAAAGATATACTCATGATTTTTTTAAATATTAACAGATGGGGGTCTTGTACATATGAAACCACTGTATGGACTTCTGGCATACTTTGCATTTCGTAACAGCATCGCGATTTCTACGGTAACCCATTCGTACCAAGCCAATATATCAAAATCGCTGAATAAACATTCAAAGGAAAATAAAGAAATTTGCACACGTCCTTTTAGGCAAATACAGTTCCAGTATTTGGAACCTATATGTGTATATGAAATATCAAACTACAGAATCAAGACCTGATTATGTTACACTTTACTAATTTTAACAAGAGTTATAGACCTTTTATGAATTCTGTTTTGTCCTGTGCCAGGGATAATGCGAATTTCTTGTGTTCAAAATAACTGCAGTAAACGGTTTCCGATTTCCACTAAATGTTGTATGGTGTTAGGCCTTATACCTACAAGGCCTTTGACAAGTTCAATACTGAGTAAAACTGAAACCTGCTTTAAAGAGTTATTACCCTTGGTTATTGAAAGAATAGGCACATTTTAGCTTGAGTATACACATTACTTTAGTAAACGGATTCCGATCTTCACATTGTTTATTGTGAGACTTTATATGAATGTGAACTTTGACAAGATGACAATGAGCAGAATTGACACCTGCCTTACTGAGTTATTGCCCTTGATTATTGCAAAAATGCAAATTTCAGCTTTCGTACACAATACATTAAATAAATTGGTTTCGATTTTCACACAGTTTGACGTGTACATTTATATCAAACGGATTTCAGACAGGTTAGACGAGTATCAAGTTAATGCTCTAAATTGTCGAATAATTCAATCGTCTGATTGTTTCCTACTTTCCTTTGAAATATCATCAATTACTGTGTAATATTCTAATTGAACAAAGAGGATATCGTCCTCTGACTAAGGAGCGTGATTGTTTTCACGATGATTGTAATAAATAGCATTTGATTTTCCATGCTTTTGGGGGTAATATTATTAAGGTCTCGGTTTTGTTTGACAATGAGAACAATTGAGGAGTGGTTTACAAAGTTATCGCCCTTGATGTTTGCAAATATTTAAATTTCAGACTGAGTACACGGCAACTACAGTAAACGAGTTCTGATTCTCACTAATATTTAGTTGAAGGGTTTTGGACAATTACACTATAAGGACTTGTCACGTAGTTGTTTTCGAAGCATTTATATTCATATAAGATAATATTTTTTACACATATGGAACTAGTTAAGTATGACACTACTGTTTATAGACAAATTGTTGGAATCCCAAATGAGAACGAAATGTGCAACTCTTGTTGCAGATTTGTTTTTGTTTTGTTATGTTAGAGGTTTCATTTTTAGTCTTTTACCAGATACGCTTAGGCAGATGTAATCGAAGCCTTTTATTATACCTCTTTGTTTATGGATGATATATTGGACAATTACAACCCTTTCTTTTCTTTACTACATATACTTTCTTTCCAAAGAACTTCACCTCAAAAAAGCTAATATTTCTCATAGTTGCTATATCTTCTTTACTCGATTTACATCTCGCGATTGAAACTGAGAAATAATAAGCCAACTCTATGACAAGAGAGATCATTTCAATTTTGACACTGTTAAGGGCACGACTAGACAATATTAAAGACAGCCATCGAACGTTACCGTCCTTTCAGGATTTAGGTAGACGTCATCATAGGTCCACAATCTTTCCGGCGATCGCACAATCAAGTGGAAAGCAAAGCGGTGAACTGTAAATGGGTCAACCACTAAACATGCAGTGCGTTGCAAAATAATAAGGTGACAACCTCCTTTGATAAGCCTTTTAACAGTGATCATTACCCAATCTTTAAGAGGATCACCATGTGACTCTGTCAACGTCTTAGAAAATAGTCTGCGATCATAATTTGTCACATGACCATAGCTAAAATATCAAAATGGTTATCAGAAATCATCTCCGCGACCTGACACAATTAATGCCATGGGGTGGTGCTGAGTGGTAAACAATCGAACGGTACTCCGCTTACTTTGGACATTTTTGATGAATTTAGGTTAGTATTTTAATTTTAGGTAGGCTGTTTAGAGCTATGAAATTTAGAAAGTGATGGTAAGAACAAGCGATATAATGCAACCCTATGGAAAACGCAATGGTAGAGTCCATTTTGATTGTTTTAATGGCGGAGTGATATGCCAAAGAATACATTTTATTCTACCGCAGTATAATGCTGAGCAAACATTAGTTTTTATTCACTAAAATAAATATTGAATAAGAGCAATAAGCTTATATTTGAAAAGGTTTGCGTGACGTTTACTGCATTCATTTTCAAGAAAGTAATAACGACCAAAATATATTAATCCAAAAGTTAGCATAAGCTTTAGCTTAATATTGTGTTACGTGATCTACAGCGGCAGTAAGACAGGACGTTATACCTTTGGAGATGTCTGTAATGGTGCAGACACTAGAAATAGGAAGAACGTGTGCTTTATAAGGCTTTTTTTGTAAATTAGGAATACCATAGTTGGAAGTTTGTTTTGCTTTTCATCTACTCCAGCTTTAATAGTGCTTCATTGAGTTTTATATCCGGACAAACCTTTGCGAAGGTTTATTATCATAACCCTGATTTACTTAAAGTATTGTCAGAACACGTCTGCTACAAGCTCTGTCACAACGTGAATACTGTGGTGACTATATGTACAGACTTTTTAAGATTATTGGTCATTATCACATTCATACAATTTG
>JAWPHD010014107.1:0-63639 GCA_037043455.1 Cyrtodaria siliqua
TTTTACAAACTACCCCGGTAATAAGCGACCACCGGCAAACAGGGGAATCACTGTACATCGCGCCATCTTTGACATGTATATTCATTAGTGTGGTATCATACACGCTTCAACTAATAATTAAAACAAATCTTTAATACACTTTTCTTGGCATCACATTTGGTCAAAGGTCCGTAGACCTAAATGTTTTATACTTTAGATATCGCAGATATATTTTATCATTGCATATCAAGAAATTCCAAGGCCTGTTCTCTGAAACAAAACATACAAACACAAAAAATGCTGCTTCTTCCTCGTCTCGAGCCCGCACGCGTCACATGGGTTCTAAGCACTCTCACTGCGCCATTATAGAAACATTGATAACAGTCTTTCTGGAAGTGTAATATACGAATTTCAATACAATGCAGATGATCGCTCTGTTTGTTTTGCAAAGATTTATAAGTAGGACTATTTGCAGTACAATCAGTACTTCGAATGTATTACGTATTAAAGTACCAGAATACTGATATGTGACGATCTCCAGAATGCCGATATGTGACGATCTCCAGAATGCCGATATGTGACGATCTCCAGAATACCAATATGTGACGATCTCCAGAATACCGATATGTGACGATCTTCAGAATACCGATATGTGACGATCTCCAGAATGCCAATATGTGACGATCTCCAGAATACCGATATGTGACGATCTCCAGAATAACGATATGTGACGATCTCCAGAATACCGATATGTGACGATCTCCAGAATACCGATATGTGACGATCTCCAGAATGCCAATATGTGACGATCTCTTCAAACACATAAGTTTAAACTAAGTTTAAAATCAAATCAGTGTTGACATAAAAAATACTTGGCTTTACTTTTTCATTTTAAAATGTAATTTCTGTTTAACATTGCTGATTGTGCTTTGATTTGATTATTTTTATTAATATTAATCTTACAATGTTTGATAGATACAGTTTCATATGTATCAACATTCTGCTAAACATTTCCTTTTTTTATTATTGAATGGTATCTTAATCTCTCGAAATCATATTTAACATTCATTATGCGTACAAAACTATAGAATTAATATGTTTGCACTTATTTGTTCTTTGACCTACATTTCATATACCATAAATTTGATATTATGTGATGCATTTAAGTTTTCATACAGCATCAACATATTTTAGAAATAATATATTCATATGCAACTAAATGGACATTGAAAATAAACACTAATATGGGTTGAAATAACTATATTTGCACTCATTTGACCTTTGACCTAGTTGTTCATCCCCAGGAACAAACGCCAAGCTGGCATACACCTGTATCATGATTGACCCCACTATAGTATACATACTTAAATAAGTATGGCTACCAAACTCTACTTTACGTGTGTTTTTGCTCTTGGGTGGCCAACTATTTCTCAACAACATTTTTTACAAACGTTACTTTTGAATCCGTATAGTCCGATATTTTGCACATAGTACTTTACCGAAGTTGTACTGATGGTTGCCCTAGGGTCAGAGTTGGTCACCAACCTAGGGGTGTATTTTTACATAGAAGTGTACAGGAAAAGTTTTTAAAATCATGTGCTACTAGTATGATACGAAAAGCCTTTATACATAGCATGCAGTATCATCTCGAGCTATTCTTTGTTTTCCTGTTAGAGTAAACCCCAGTTTTACTATTTATTCAGTATTTTGTGATATCAATAATTCATTTCTTAATATCAAAATATCAAATTATTGATATCACAAAATCGATTTATTGATATCACAAAATTAACTGATTTCTTGATAACAAAAAATGCATTTCTTGACAACAAGAAATCGATTTTTTGATATCAAGAAATGATTTTCTGATATCACAAAATGTATTTTTTGATATAAAAAAAATGGAATCATTGATATCAAAAAATCAGTCTAATTTTTGATATCAAGAAATCGAATTCTTGATATCAAGAAATGCATTTTTTGATATCAGAAAATCATTCTATTTCTTGATATCAAGAAATTGTCTCGTCGTAATTGTAATTGCTTCGTCGGTAACCATTCACAATTCCACATTACGGAAATCGACGGTGCAATTCCGTGACAACAATATGCATGCAGCTACATTAATAAACGGTCTGGGGTTATGTGAGAAAAAGGAATTACCGTGATGATTACCGACACACCAACCCAGTATTTAGGTTATTTCGAGGAGTCCCAGAGAAAGAGAATGGATATAAAGCAATTCGGGAACCCTGCCATACTCTTACTATCGCCTGGATTCTTATGATTCTTTGTAGTGCTCGGAGGATAAATTCAGATACATCCACCCGACGGAAGATGCCAGTGGACGTGTCTTCCGTAATGACGCACCCTAGTAACCCAGCGATGCCAGTGACAGCTCGAATCCGTAATCTCCGTATTCAGTGTCCAGCATTCTATTCAATGAGCTACAGTGTCCCATTGATAAATTGTATTTGACATTCGTGACTATTAAATATTCAATCCATGGAATTCGTTGGATAAAAAGGGTATGATGCTCGGCACAACCTCGCGTCATATCATGTTATTCAACTCGTTTAATACATTTTATATTAAAGGCTATCATATAAGAACCTGTACATCAGCTATGAACCTTCGTTCTTGCAATCAATCATCCAGTAAATACACGGCGTTCAATATGTTTTCAAATGTGCTTGCGGTACTCTCGTTTTTATGTTCATTCCATTCTATTTACCTCGTTATTTAATCAATCGTTTTACACGTCGTAATTTGTTGGCAACATATTTCAATAAGTCCGCCTGTGCAGTGTGACTAGGCTACAACAGGCATACCTCATCTAGAAACACATTTTTTTTGTCGCTTCAAATGTGTTTTGTTTTAAATGAGTTATTCTTGTTTGCCCTTGTCTAAATATTCTTACAGTGCATCATATTTATGTTTGAGATAAACCTTTGAAATGCAATATATTGACTACACTTATGTAGTCAGTCATGCGTCATCATTTTCAGCTATTACCTTTTATCACTTAAATCACTACAATACCCTGATCTCAAAACTACGGTGGCCCGTTTAGGACACACATTTTTTTTTTATCTCGAGCGCTCGACTTAGTATCTCGAGCGCTCGAAATAGTAAATCGAGCGCTCGAGAAACTACTAATTCGAGCGATCGAGATAGCAAGTCGAGCGCTCGAGATACTAAGTCGAGCACCCAAGATAGTAAGTCTAGCGCTCGAGATAAAAATAAACAGTGTGTGTCCTAAACGGGCCAACGTACAAAACTACCCAGATCTAGCAACGAAAGTTATATTTCAGTTTTTTCCGTGCTTTAGTTTAGTTTCGTTATTTTCAAATCTACGGATCGAACAGTCGAGCTAGGCATATATTTTCAACGGAGAAGTGCTGTGCCTAAAATAGCTTTATGATTAATGTTACGTTTAATTGCAAGACATAGAGAATGCAATTATGAAAATGGTACACGGTTCAAACATGATACCATGCGCATCATTTCTTGAAAAAGACTATCACAGAACAAGCATATCGTAAATATAACGTAAATATATTATAACAAGCATGCCGTTTTCTATTTCTAACATACCTTTCATAATGGAATTTGTGCGTTGAAGGACAAATTACTGTTATTCAAGTGGAATATAAAATAAATTTAGTGTATAAATTCTGCCGGTGCATTTTATACATAGACACCGGCAACTTTAATTATCAAATTCTTTTTTGTCTACACAGTTGGATTGAACAAAGGTTCAGTAATTCATTCGGTACAAAACATTTATTTTATCTGTATTTGCAACATAAACCTTACATTTAAGGCTTTTATAAATTGTTGAAAAATGCCTAAACGACAGTCAAAAAGCCCGTACGCCAGGCGTCAGAAAGTGGTGACTCCGGAGAAATCGGCTAATAGTCCACCAGCACCTCCAGATTCGGCAGGCAGGACACTAGAACCTCCAGTCGTTGACCCGGAACTTATTAAGGAGGTTGTTCGACAGGTGACCCCCCATTTGGTCGAGTCGCTTGGGGGCATCAGGCGAGGTGTCGTGGTTCCGGAACCTGAGGTCGGTGTCGTGGTTCCTGGACCTGAGGCCCCACTCCAAGGTACGAGTACACAGAATGCCGTTTTACCCGTGTCAATAACCAGCATTCACGATGAGTTGGGTTCCAACATTAGGCCTAGCTTATCAAGCAAAATCTTAAACGGGGAATATGTTGATCTTGCGTTACTCCTTTCAAAGCCCCAGGAAGACATTTCAAAACATGTCTCTCTGATTGATGGCCAATTGATTTTGCAGTCAAGGTCTTCTGGATCTAAAATTGCTGATGTTCAGCAATGGACAGACGCTTTTTTGATTTATATAAGTGTCTATACTTCCTTTCATCCAGAGGCAATATCTGGTTTATTAAAATACTTAAGTATTATTCGCTTGGGGGCCCAACGTTTTGCAGATGTGTGGCGGTGTCACGCAGGACTGCATGACATGTGGCAGTTTTTCGCGGTCACAGCAATTACTTATTGTGTAGTTAATAAGAATTTTGACATTTTCAATGCAAGAGCTTTCAATTAGGTACATTTGTCTTTGTGAACTGCTGTACCCAGGGTTCATAAAGTACATACATATGTTTAATTAACTACACATTTTATCTTCTATATTAGGTACATTTGTCTTTGTGAACTGCTGTACCCAGGGTTCATAAAGTACATGAATATGTTTTATATTTTATTTTGTTGAAGCCGTGGCCAATATATTCCAATAAACATAAACTGTAAACATTGCCTTGTATTGTGCTAAACCCATCTTTAATAATGGAATTTGTGCGTTGAAGGACAAATTACTGTTATTCAAGTGGAATATAAAATAAATTTAGTGTATAAATTCTGCCGGTGCATTTTATACATAGACACCGGCAACTTTAATTATCAAATTCTTTTTTGTCTACACAGTTGGATTGAACAAAGGTTCAGTAATTCATTCGGTACAAAACATTTATTTTATCTGTATTCGCAACATAAACCCACCCACCCACCCTCTCCTGTTATTGAAAACAGTGTTTTCGTTTTTTTATGTTTTTATTTTCAGAGCATGGGATTTCATCGGTTTCAGTCGGGTTCTTCTGTCGCGGCTTCAACAGAATTTACAGCAGTCCACGTTCGGGATCTCCACACGGTGGCGGCAGTTTTTCGCGGTCACAGCAATTACTTATTGTGTAGTTAATAAGAATTTTGACATTTTCAATGCAAGAGCTTTCAATTAGGTACATTTGTCTTTGTGAACTGCTGTACCCAGTGTTCATAAAGTACATACATATGTTTAATTAACTACACATTTTATCTTATATATTAGGTACATTTGTCTTTGTGAACTGCTGTACCCAGGGTTCATAAAGTACATGAATATGTTTTATATTTTATTTTGTTGAAGCCGTGGCCAATATATTCCAATAAACATAAACTGTAAACATTGCCTTGTATTGTGCTAAACCCATCTTTAATAATTAATAATTACTACGTCAAAACATTACACTATTTCTCGGGCTCGAATCGTACCGACCTTACCAAAATGGGAATGTGGTAATACATGACTCGGTTACATGGGAGAAATCACGACATATGTAGATTTATAACAACTATTTTGTATAGGTTGCTCCGACATGTCGAAAATAGTCTCCATTATAAACAGTAGTTCTTCCTTTTTTGTTTCAAATGTAATGTTAATTGTGGGATGTGTGCGTGAAATGGTCCATTTCAATTTTGTATTTTTAAGAATAATATGTATGGCTTTAAATGTATTCTAAAGGAAAATGTTCCACAAATCGAATCTACAGCTGGAAACTTGACCTGTTTAGTAAACGAAGTTGTTGCATTATATTAGTATTATTACGGCATGTGCTAAAAAGCTGAGTGTATTGGAGTTGTGGAGATGGGTGGTAGAGTGTATTGAAGTTGTGGAGACGGGTGGTAGAGTGTATCGGAGTTGTGGAGATGGGTGGTAGAGTGTATTGGAGCTGTGGAGATGGGTGGTAGAGTGTATTGGAGTTGTGGAGATGGGTGGTAGAGTATATTAGAGTTGTGGAGGTGGGTGGTAGAGTGTATTGGAGTTGTGGAGATGGGTGGTAGAGTATATTGGAGTTGTGGAGGTGGGTGGTAGAGTGTATTGGAGTTGTGGAGATGGGTGGTAGAGTGTATTGGAGTTGTGGAGATGGGTGGTAGAGTGGAGTGGAGAGGTGGAAAGGAGTAGTATAGACTCCAACATTTGGACTCCAAATAGTAAATCAGTTAAATTAAATAATTATTTGACTTCAAAAGACACACAGAAATGATGTCTACAGTGTCAAAACGGTTAATTGAAAATACTGAAAAGGTGATCCCTTGGAAGCAACAAACACAAACAAGAGAGAAAAGTAGCAGACTCGGTTTTATTGAGTCTGTTCTACTGTTTGTGTTGTGTTTCCTGTTTATATCCCCGTTATAAATGTATACCCTTTAGAGATAACTTCATACACATATGACAACACAACATACACAGGTGCTATACAAATTAAGGCATATGATGTGCCATACAAATTAAGGCATATGATGTGTCATACAATTTTAGGCATAGTATGTGCCATACAAATTAAGGCATATGATGTGCCATACAAATTAAGGATTATGATGTG
Organism: Cyrtodaria siliqua; assembly: GCA_037043455.1. Taxonomy (NCBI): domain Eukaryota; kingdom Metazoa; phylum Mollusca; class Bivalvia; order Adapedonta; family Hiatellidae; genus Cyrtodaria; species Cyrtodaria siliqua. Next base: position 6,651 of record JAWPHD010014107.1, read on the forward strand.
CCATACAGATTTAGGCATATGATGTGCCATACAAATTTAGGCATATGATGTGCTATACAAATGAAGGCATATGCTAATATACATTCATTTCCCTCATATTCAAGAGAAACTGAATCAAATCACGTCTGATTATATCAGAAAATATCAGGATCCAGGATTCCATATTTGAGAGGCTGTGAAAGCTAAAATTTGACATCAATAAAAAAAAGAGTAGAACTCAATGATAAATATTCCATGACGCTTTGTCAATAAATTACAAAGTCTTTTATTTATAAAATCAAGGTCAATAATAAGGTGCATGTTGCTAAGTATTATACTGAACATGATGCAATGATGAATACGTTTGACTGGTTTGATCTGCTTTAACTCAGGAATGCACACAACAAAGTTCTGTTAAGATAGGTTGACTCAACATGGCACTAACTCGTACTACATAAGAAACAAGCACATTTATTTAGTATAGTGACATGTGTAAACAAAGATATAGTTACATACTATTTATAATCAAATGGTTAATACACCCGACCCTACGGGTCTATAAGTCACCTGTGAAATCAACAAAACATGATTATATTATCACATGGTCATATAATAATGATGAAAATGCTATACAGTTATAAATGTTGAGGCATTATAATTACAGTGCTACTTGTTGCTAATTATAAATAGCAGTTCTCCGTCTTAAATAAACTATTGACACGTACTACATGTAATGAAGATGAAACAATGATTAAAGGTCTAGCTTATGTTGTTTGGAGAAAACTACGCTGAATACAAACTTACAAGTTAGACAGTTACGTGTAATCATCCTTCTACATACATTAAGGAAAATAAACTGCCAATTATAGTACAACAATGAATCGAGTTTTCATCAAGTTAGTCTTTAACGTTTTTGAGAAACAGATTAAAAAAGTCTGAAAGGAAAAAATCTTGGAAGTCCCCGAACACTGTCAGTAAATGCATTTTTTTTATTGCAGTCTCGATGTGATAGAGACTGCTCACGAACGGCAGTAAACTGCTTGCTGCCGTTCACGCCTTCTAGCCCCGGGTTGAGCAGAACTCAATATTTAAAATCTCGAAGATGGTGTGCATATGACGGTGAACATGGAACCTTCAATTAGGTATTTTCACACCATTCCATAACCAGCGGCGTATGGTCCTAGTTTCTAACAAAATGGTTTGCCCTAAACGAAAAAAACAGTGGACGGAATAATCAAAATGGAATTTAGTTGGGAGCAGAAGTTATAAAGAAATACAAAAAATCGGACAGGGAAAGTAGCATTCAAGGAGGACAGTCAACCACAAAACACAGAAACAAACACGCAGACAGACAAACAAGAAGGCAAAGGCAATATTAAATGCAAAAGACAACACAAACACAAAAGGGTTGACAATAGGGCTACCGCCTTGGAACGGTCAGTGGCAAAGTAGGCCACTGGGGGTTTAAACCGGTTCTAGGGTGCACCAAACCTCACACTTACCCTACTGTCATCCCATTAAAACAGGACAGTGTAAATAAAAAAATCCCCGCCATGATCTAATCTATAACCAACAAGGCAGCATCAATAGGCAATATAAGTAAAACACAAATATGCTCGTGTAAATATGATACAAAAAAAATAATAGCCTAGAAAGCCACAATGAAGGTACTCAATGACTTGGCAGAAGCCAGAGCAGTAAGAGAATAAATCATTAAGGGCACGATAAGAAAGATCATGGACAAACATCAAACGCCACCGTCCCAATGGGCTTTAGGTAGGCGTCATCATAGGGTCCATAGCCTGTCAGCCTGCGTAGCATAGGTACCAAGTCAAAATACTAAATTAAAAAAAGCATGGATAATGGATATCCTAATGTCAAAACGTTCATATACAGTTAATAATTATGAATTATAGATACAATTATATAATGGTATGTCTTAACGTAGGTTAAAATAGTGTAAAAAACAAGGCACGAGATATGTTCCAGTTCTAAGCGACCTTTGCAACTAGACTCGTGGTCTATTACCCTTTCTGTGTTGATTTAACTATAACTATGTCATATTATATATCTTTTGTCTTTTTGGGGATGTTTGTTTTGAATGCAGGCTATGTGTTGCATTTGTCTGCAAAACATTTAAACCAAAAATAACAATATATGTATTTAACTTATTTCGCAATACTAGTAGATCTATTTTACAGTTTTTAAGTTTGATAATATGGCTGAATACAACAAACACGTGCCACCTATGATTAACAACGTTATCAGGTTGAATACAAGGGTGTATGGTTAACTCTATTCAATTTTTTAAATTGTGTACGGTATATGAGTCGTTTAATAGTAGAAAACTTTCAAATTTTAATACTGAAAGTTTCTAATGTAAGTCCGTTGTTTTTGACAGTTTTGCTGGCAAACTAATTTAAATACAAGTCAATGTCCTTTTACCGTTTAACGGTCACATATTCAATCAATCTCATTAAAATCAGACCCTTTATAGTATAACGATACTATACACTACAAGGATCTGACAACACTCCATTGGAGGTCACGTCAAATTGACCTTACGATTATCCAATCAGATTTTAGCCTACAAAATTGATCGGTATAGACTGCTTCACTTTGCATGTCGCGTTTCAATAAAACGCTGTGGAGCAGTCTACGCTCGGTATTGAAAGCGATAATGTCCGTAACTTTAGCTTATACAACACAAAATAATTGCATTGACAAACATAATACACCAACCATTATTAAATATTTACTGATTTTTTTTAAAGAAAATGTTGTTTGACGGATTTTAATAGCAGTACAAAAAAACATTACCGATTCGTGGGATTGAACCCAAACTAAAGTGACACTCGTGGATCAACAGTCGAGTTCGCTATCAACTGAGCTAAGCGGGCCAGATGTACTATGACTTACTAGTTAGAGTACTAATGTCGTAATAATTTCGGTGGAATATATATTTTCAAAAAACACATGGCAGCGCCCATGATTTTCTTCGTATCTTGTCATTTCTTGAAAAAAAAAACGCATCACAGAGCAGCATGCCGTGTCTAATTTCTAACATGTCTTTTTTTCTTCATAAATAATGTTTACGACGTCATTACTCTATTTCTCGGGCTCGAATCGTACCGACCTTACCAAAATGGGCATGTGGTAACAGAACGAGGTATTACATGACTCAGTTTACATGAGAAAGTTCACGACATCTGTAGGTGTAGTATGTGTTGCTCCGATGTGTCTAATATAGTCCCTATTATAAAAAGTAGTCCGTCTTTTTTTTGTTTAAAATGTAATGTTAATTGTGGGGTGGGTGCGTGAAGTGGTCCATTTTGCTGTATTTTTAAATGTTCCAAAAATCGAATATACAGCTGGAACATCGACCTGTTTAGTAAACAAAGTTGTTGCATTATATTAGTATTATTACGTCATGTGCTAAAAAGCTGAGTGTTGTGGAGATGGGTGGTACGGTGGAGTGGAGAGGTGGAGAAGATTAGTATAGACTCCTACATTTGGACTCCAAATAGTAAATCAATTAATAATAATTTGACATAAAAACACACACAGAAATGATGTCTATAGTGTCAAAATGGTTAAGTGAAAATTTATATCCCCGTTATAAATGTATACCATTCAGGGATAACTTCATACATATATGACAAAGTGTTATACAACTTAAGGCATATGATAGTATACATTCATTTCCCTCGTATATAAGAGAAGTTGAATCAAGTCACGTCTGATGATATCCGAAAATATCATGAGCGGATCCAGGACTATATATTTGAGAGGTTGTGAAAAAATTACACACACAAAATCTCAATGATAAATATTCCATGAATCCAAAAATCCAAAATCCAAACAAGTACTGACTATTATAAATACTCATTCTTCCCCAGAACCATAGTACATTGGAATACCCTACCTCAAAGCGTAGTAACCCTGCTCCCCCAGTGCATTTGGCTTGGCTATTAGCCATGTCAATCACATGTCTCCCAAGAAAGCATGCCCTATCTTCTTTTAACCTGTTTTTAACACTGTATAATATTTCTAATTGTATCCTTAGCTTTATTTCAACTAACGCCTTGTCAGTTGACGCGCGTCAAGTCTAGGTCCCCAGCAGGGGTTTGACTTATTGGAAGATAGATAGATAGATGACGCTTTGTCAATAAATTACAAAGTATTTTATTTATAAAATATAGGTCAATAATAAGGTGAATGGTTCTAAGTTTTATACTGACCATGATGCAATGATGAATACGTTTAATTTGGTGTAGTCTGCTTTAATTCAGGAATGCACAAAACTAAGTCCTGTTAAAATAAGGTGACTACATGGCACTAACACGTACTACATGTAATGAAGATAACACAATGATTAAGGGTCTAGCTGATGTAGTTTGGAGAAAACTACGCCGAATACAAACTTACAAGTTACGTGTATTTAAATCATCCTTCTACGTACATTAAGGAAAATAAACTGCTTATTATAGAACAACACTGATTCGAGTTTTCAACGATTTAGTGTTTTACGTTTTTGATAAAAAGAGCCTGAAAGGAGAAATTTGGAAATCGCCGAACACAACAAATACAAAATATATATATATATATTACAATCTCGGTTTGATTGAGATAAACATTAAGAGTAACATTTCCTTAAAATGAGTATGAGAGTGGACTTTTGGAAACGGCCGAACACGATAAATACGAAATATTGCAGTCTCGGTTTGATTGAAACTGTTTACGAACGGTAGTAAAAGGTACTTGCTACCGTTCACGCCCTCTAGCCCCGGATTGAGCAGAACTCATTATTTAAAATGTCGATAGTACATAAATGTGAGCCATCCCGAAGATGGTAAGCGTATGACGGTGAACATGGAACCTTCAATGAGGTATTTTTACACCATTCCATGACCAGCGGCGTATGGTCCAAGTTTCTAACAAAATAATCATGAATTATATATACAATTAGATAATGTAGGTTAAAATAATGTGATATAATACCAGTGTATAATACCCCGTATAGGTTTATCTAGCACGAAACTAACCATTATTAGATGGGTAAATCATTTTTTATGTTAGACGAATAACTTTACTGACGTTTTATTATCTATAACAAACACGCAGCAACGTATGTAAGTTTACTTATCTATATTTGATATTATTTTAAGATATACTGAAACGAAAAAAGAAACGCACAATGGGTATTTCCGCTATAATTATATTGTATGTTTAGTATGCTACTGCTAATCGAATGGACCGGTACAGGGCGACATTAGGCCTGTCCTTTCGGAAAAAAGGCCACTAATCGCTGCCACCATACAAATCACGTGACGATAGCTGAGGCCATGTGATTACAAAAAATGGCGATACACTAGGTAATGCTCGGTTTAGATCAGACTACACCAATTATCAACCAATCAGCGGGGAGGGAAAAAGTTTCAGGGTAAAATTCAGAGCTATTACACAGAATCACTTAATTTTGATTGGTTGACAAGGTAAACAAACCAAAATATCTTGCTAAAAAGTTAAAATTCAACTTTTGAAGAGTACTTATAAAGGTTAAATCATACATTTGTGCAATGTATTCATAATGTGTTGCATAATCAAAGAAGTACATTTCACATTTTCCTCATGTTTCTACATGCAAGTAGTCAGCACCATCCGACCCAAACAGCTTTTTCAAAACATACTCTACGTATGGCTTATGTATGTTTTTTTGATAAAACTATGATAGGTCTTTCAAAACAAATAATAACAAGAAATATCACTGTAAGTGATAAATGCCTCCAAAGTGCCCTTTGACCTTTAAGTATGACCTTGACCTTGGAGCTATGGACCTGGATTTGTGCACGACACCTCATTTGGTTGTGGTGAGCACTTGTGCCAAGTTATTTGAAAATCCGTCCAGGCATGCATAAGTTATTGTTCGGACACAATTTGACCTTTGACCTCTAAATGTGACCTTGACCTTGGGGCCACGACCTGTATTTTGTGCGCGACACATCGTCTTGTTGTGGTGATCACTTGTGCCAAGTTATGAAAATCCGTTCATGAATGCCAGAGTTATTGACCGGACACAATTTGACTTTTGACCTCCAAGTGTGACCTTGACATTGAAGACCTGGGTTTTGCGCGCAACACATCATCTTGTTATGGTGATCACTTGTTTTAAAAATCCCTGCCGGATTGTGACGTTACGGTCCGATCACGAAATTGCGTACCTGTTTTTGACCTATAAACTTCAAGTGTAACCTTGACCTTTGAGGTAAGGATCTGGGTTCTGCGCGTGACACATCATCTTGTTATGGTGATCACTTGTGCCAAGTTATTTAAAAATCCCTGCAGGGGTTGTGACGTTACGGTCCGGACACGAAATTGCATACCTGTTTTTGACCTATGAATTGCAAGTGTGACCTTGACCTTTGAGGTACGGATCCGGGTTTTGCGCGCCTCACATCGTCTTGTTATGTTGATCACTTGTGCCAAGTAATTTAAAAATCCCTGCAGGGGTTGTGACGTTACGGTCCGGACACGAAATTACGTACCTGTTTTTGATCTATAAACTTCAAGTGTAACCTTGACCTTTGAGGTACGGATCTGGTTTTGCGCGCGACACATCATCTTGTTATGGTGATCACTTGTGCCAAGTTATTTGAAAAATCCCTGCAGGGGTTGTGACGTTACGGTCCGGACACGAAATTGCATACCTGTTTTTGACCTATGAACTTCAAGTGTGACCATGCAAAAGTTATTGATCGGACACAATTTGACCTGTGACCTCTTAATGTGACCTTGACCTTGGGGCCGCGACCTGTATTTTGTGCGCGACACATCGTCTTGTTGTGGTGATCACTTGTGCCAAGTTATTTGAAAATCCGTTCATGAATGCCAGAGTTATTGACCGGACACAATTTGACTTTTGACCTCCAAGTGTGACCTTGACCTTGAAGACCTGGGTTTTGCGCGCAACACATCTTGCAGGGGTTGTGACGTTACGGTCCGGACACAAAATTGCGTACCTGTTTTTGACCTATGAACTTCAAGTGTGACCTTGACCTTTAAGGTACGGACCTGGGTTTTACGGGGGACACATCGTCTTGTTATGGTGATCACTTGTGCCAAGTTATTTAAAAATCCCTGCAGGGGTTGTGAAGTTACGGTCCGGACACGAACTTCGGAATGACAGACGGACAGAATCTGGACGGACAGAATCCAGACGGACAGACGGACGATGCGATTACTATATGCCCCCGAAATTTTTTCGGTGGCATAAAAAGTATAGCTTCCTATATTAGGGAACTCAGTACAAAGCTTTGAGCTATAAGGTAGGCCTATGCAAAAATTAATTGGTGTAGTATGACCTACAGCAAACTCTTGCCGTAACCAACAGGCAATGAAAAGATCTTGAAAACATGCAACCTTGTTTTGGCTTTGGAATAATCTCTTTATTAAATTTACGCACAGCTTGTAACCGCTGTGCATGTTCGTTAAAAAAAAAAATTATATAAAAAATATATAAATTATTTTTGTACCCAGATACCGTTTTTGTCTCGCCTTTTCGAAGGTCTCGCCTTTTCGAAGAAAAAAAGAGACATAGGTGTTGCTTTTCCGGCGGCATCGGCGTCAACATTCAAGTTTTGCATTTATGTCATTTTCTCACAAACTGTATGCACTAGACCTTTCAAACTTTGCTTATAGTTGTATCATGGGTGGTACATCGCAACGTGACAAAGCAAATGTGGAAGTGACCTTGACCCTCAAAGCAAAGAGCAGATAACTTAATAATTTTTAGGTTCAACTTTTGCGATTAGGTCATTTTTTCACAAACTGTATGCACTAGACCTTTCAAACTTTGCTTATAGTTGTATCTTGGGTGGTACATGGCAACGTAATAAAGCAAATGTGGAAGTGACCTTGACCATAAAAGCAAAGGGCAGATAACTTAATAATTTTTAGGTTCAACTTTTGCGTTTAGGTCACTTTTTCACAAACTGTATGCACTAGACCTTTAAAACTTCGCTTATAGTTGTATCTTGGGTGGTACATCGCAACGTGACAAAGCAAATGTGGAAGTGACCTTGACCCTCCAAGCAAGGGCAGATAACCTTATAATTTTTACCTTCAACTTTGGCGTTTAGGTCACTTTTTCACAAACTGTATGCACAAAGTGCTTTCAAACTTTGCTTATAGTTGTATCTTGAGTGGTACATTGCAACGTGACAAAGCAAATGTGGATGTGAACTTGACCATCCAAGCAAAGGGCAGATAACTTTAATTGTTAAATTTACATCACTTTCTCATGAACTAGAATTATGCACTAGATGTTTCAACCTAATTTATAGCTTAATCTTTGGAAGAAAACATATTCTACATAGTTGTGTCTTCGGTAGTGCATCTTTTTTTTTGGATGCCTGGATTTCATCTATGACCTTGACCTACTTTTTGGAGCTGATGATTTTTAGCTCTACTGGCCAAAGGCCTTCTTTTTTCATCCGATCTTTACCAAACTTTACCCGATTGTTAATATCAATGAAAGCTCGCATAAGTTCGAAAACCAGCCAGATCGGACCAATAACTGCGGAGTTATGGCCCTTGATTTAGTTAAAAATGCTATATTTTGCCTCGTTAATACGATAGGGCTTTCATTTTTCATCTGATCTTTACCAAACTTTGCCTTTTTTTTATTATTAGTATATATATATATATATATATATTTTTAAATAGATATACATTTTTTTTAATTTTTTTTAATTTTTTTTTTTTATTTATTTTTTTTATTTTTTTATTTTTTTTTATTTTATTATTTATTGTTTAGTAATTTTTTTTCTTTCTTTCTTATATATATCATTATTTGTTTGTAGTAATTTTTTTTTTGGTGTTAACACCGTGTTAGCAGGAAGCATTGCTGTGCCTATTGTATTTTTTTTCCAGTTCGTTGATTTTTGATTGAGTTACGGCCCCTTGACATTTTTTTTTAAATTTCTTGTCGGCGCTACTCCTCCTAAACGCCTTGTTGGATTTCGACGAAACTTGGCAGGAAGCCTCAGTATGATGTCTAGTTGTGCAAAGCATGGTATATCAATGACATTTTGGACAAGTTCGAAAACCAGCTAGATCTAGTTAGTAACGACAGGTTATGGCCCTTGTAAAATGCTATATTGTATTTTCCTTTGTTAAATCTGTAGTTACTTCATTTTGTATATGATCTTTACCATATTTGTTTAGAATGTTAGAATGTTAATATAAAGGCCCCCCCCCCCCCCCATTTTTATGAAATTTCATTCATAGAAGATAGTGGGACAAATTAAGAATGCCCATACCAGACTAGACACAGCATGGGAATTTTATGTCCCCCCCCCCCCCCCACACACACATTTTTATGAAAGAAGATAGTGGGACAAATTAAGAATGCCCATACCAGACTAGACACAGCGTGGGAATTTTATGTCGACAACCCTTGATATAAGAGCCGTTTTAGCCAGTAGAGCATCCACAGGCCCTCTTGGGCCTCTTGTTTTTAATAGAATGGCATTTTGTTTTTTAACAAATGCACTTAAATGTCATCTCAGCAAACGGCAAACTCGATTGTTTTAGCTCGACTGATCAGAGATCAGCAGAGCTTATGCCGTGGTGCGGCGTCCGTCTTCCGTCTGTCCGTAAACTTTTATTTGTAGCGACTACTCCGCTGAAACTGCTGGATGGATATTCATGAAACTTAACAGAAAGGTTGCCCATAAAGTCTAATTGATCCTAGCAAAAATTCATGTTGATGTGAAATCCAAGATGGCCACCAAAGCTAAAATAGATTTTTAAAATACAAGTTTGTAGCGACTACTTCTTGAAAACTATAAGTGATATTGATATGGGACTTTTTCTAAAATGATCAGCATGACATGATGTTGATCCTTGTCGAAAATTATTTTGACTTGACATTAAACATGGGCGCCAGTGGCCATCTTTGTTTACATAGAGTTTGTTTAGTTAAAATTTGTAGCGACTACTCCTCTGAAAATTCTTGAAGGATTTTCATGAAACTTCACAGGAATGTTGCTCTTGATGTCTGTACTAGCACAATTTCAGGTCGGCCGGAAATTCAAGATGACCACCGAGGCTAAACATAGATTTTTAAAAACAAGTTTGTAGCGACTTCTTCTTGAAAACTGTAAGTGATATTGATATGGGACTTTTTATGAAATGATCAGCATGACAATATGTTGATCCTTGTCGAAAACTATTTTGATTCGACATTAAACACGGCTGCCAGTGGCCATTTTTGTTTACCTAGAGTTATATTGTAAAAACTTCAACTTATAGCGACTACTCCTCTGAAGCTACTTGAGAGATTTTTATGAAACGTCACAGGAATGCTGATCTAGCTATCAAAATCTATCAGTAGAGCTTCAAGGTCATTGACCTCTGGTTAGTTACTAAAATGTTTACAAACTTTCATTTATGCATAATTGACCTTTTTATTTTTAAGCCCAGCCCCCATTAGGCGAGACATGTGAATCCACGGATTTCTTGTTCACACTATTTTCCTATCAAGTTGAAATATTGGCCTAAAAATATTTAACCAAAAAATTAAACTTAGCTGGATTTCAGCTATAAATTTGTGTGGTGGCAATGATTACTCTAACAGAAAGGGGAAGTAACCACTGCGAGGAGTTTGAATATAATGTCGATTGTTATGTTTTCCGAAAAAACACAACCGGCAAGGTTATTAAAGTAGCGAATGCATACCATGTGGATATTTCGTTTATCCCTGACCTTGTTTTTGTTTTAGAAGAAAACACGCGACTTGCACTCTGACAATGCGGTTGGTGAAGATTGTGACGAACACGTCACGAATTATTTTCTAGAAATGTAATTTTGCAACTATATTAGTTGGCTGTTGCCCTTCTGAGTTTTGATTAAAACTATGTAATGCTATATATTTCTTCTTGTCATTTTGAGTTTGATCATCTGGCTGAATACAACAAACACGTGTCACCTATGATAAAGAACGTTATCATGTTGAATACAAGAGTTTAGAGTTAACTATATTCACTTTTTTTTAGTGCTCAAAGGTGAGCTATTGTGGCCACTCTTCGTCCGGCGTCCGGAGTCCGTCGTCAACATTTATCTTGTTTACACGATGGAGGACACATTTCTTGAGCAATCTTAACCAAACTTGCACAGATTTTATATGACCATAAGATCTCGGACGAGTTCGATAATGGACCAGATCGGACAACTGACACCGGAGTTATGGGCCCTGAATTAGCAAAAATACAGTTTTTCATCTTGTTTACACAATAGAGGTCACATTTCTTGAGCAATCTTAACCGAACTTGCACAGATTGCATATGACCGTACGATCTCGGAGAAGGCCGATACTGGACCTATTCGGATCAGTAACACCAGAGTTATGGCCCATGAATTAGCAAACACTGCAGTTGTTCATCATGTTTAGAGGCCACTTTTCTTGAGCAATCTTAACCAAACTTGCACAGATTATATATGACCATAAAAACTCGGACGAGTTCGATAATGGGCCAGATCGGACCAGTAACACCAGAGTTATGGCCCCTGAATTATCAAAAAATACAGTTTTTCATCTTGTTTACATGGTAGAGGCCACATCTCTTGAGCAATCTTAACCAAACTTGCACAGGTTGCAAATGACCATAATATTTTGGACGAGTTTGATCGGACCAGTAACACCAGAGTTATGACCCCTGAATTAGCATAAAATGCATTTGTTCATATTGTTAACATGATAGAGGCCACATTTCTTGAGCAATCTTAACCAAAATTGCACAGATTATAAATGACCATAAGATCTCGGACGAGTTTGATAATGGGCCATATCGGACCAGTAAGATCAGAGTTATGGCCCCTGAATTAGCAAAAAAATGCATTTGTTTATATCTTGTTTACACGATAGAGGCAATATTTCTTGAGCAATCTTAACCAAGCTTAAACAGATTGTATATGACCATCAGATCTCGGATGAGTTCGATAATGGACCAGATCGGACTAGTAACACCAGAGTTATGGCCCCTAAATTAGCGAAAAACGCAGTTTTTATTTTATCTTGTTTACACGATAAAGGCCACATTTCTTGAGCAATCTTAACCAATCTTGTACAGATTGTATATGACCATAAGATCTCGGATGATCTCCATAATGGACCAGTAACACCATCCATAATGGACCAGCAACACCAGAGTTATGGCCCCTGAATGATCAAAAAATTCAGTTTTTCATCTTGTTTACATGATAGAGGCCACATTTCTTGAGCAATCTTAACCAAACTTGCACAGATTATATATGATCATTAGATATCAGACGAGTTCGATAATGGGCCAGATCGGACCAGTAACACCAGAGTTATGGCACCTGAATTATCAAAAAATACTGTTTCCATCTTGTTTACATGATAGAGGCCACATCTTTTGAGCAATCTGAACCAAACTTGTGCAGATTGCATATGACCATAAGATCTCGGATAAGGTCGAAAATGGGCCAATTCGGACTAGTAACACCAGAGTTATGGCCCTTGAATTAGCAAACACTGCAGTTGTTCATCTTGTTTACATGATAGAGGCCATCTTAACCAAACTTCCATAGATTATATATGACCATAAGAGTTATGGCCCCTGAATTATCTTGTTTACACGATAGAGGCCACATTTCTTGAGAAATCTTAACCAAACGTGTACAGATTGTATATGACCATAAGATCTGGGATTAGTAGTTCGATAATGGGCCAGATTGGACGAGTAACACCAGAGTTATGGCCCCTGAATTAGCCAAAAATGCAGTTTTAGATGTTGTTAACATGATTATTTTTTTTATAGATTTTTTTTATTTTTTTATTTATGTTTTTTTTTATTTTTAACGTTTCTAACGTAAGTCCGTTGTTCTTTACAGTTTTGCTGGCAAACTAATTTAAATGCAAATTAATGACGTCACTTTTGACCGTTTAACGTCACATATTTAATAGTCACATTTTTTTTATTCATTAGGTGTGTTTTGGTGTATGTATATATTAAATCGGAAATGTAGCATTCACAGAACGCAGTCAACCAAGAAATAGTAGCAATGTATGAGGCACCAGTACATAAATGTTTGAGGCACTATGCACATAAAAGTGGCGCCACACACATACAAATATGAGGCGCACGCACATAAAAGTATGAGGCACCACGCACATAAAAATATTATGCACCACGCACATAAAAGTATGAGGCACCACGCACATAAAAGTATGACTCACGCACATAAAAGTATGAGGCGCCACGCACATAAATGTATGAGGCACCACGCACATAAAATTATACAGTTATGAGGCACCACGCACATACAAGTATGAGGCATCACGCACATAAACGTATGAGGCAGCACGCACATAAAAGTATAAGGCAGCACGCACATAAAAGTATGAGGCACCACGCACATAAAGGTATGAGGCACCAAGCACATAAAAGTATTAGGCAGCACGCACATAAAAGTATGAGACACCAGGCACATAAAGGTATGAGACACCACGCACATAGAAGTATGAGGCGCCACGCACATAAAAGTATAGGCACCACGCACATAAAACGGTTGACAAAAATTGTACTGCCTTGGATCGGTCGGAGACAAAAAGGCCGTTCTTACCATGTTGTCACACCAAATGACAAATTGTTGCTAACAATATATATATACATATTCTCACAATATATATCACCGAGTGTACACACTCAAATACCTGCAGTCCAATGCCTGGAATCAGTAAATGTTGCCAACTGATATTTCTAACTGAATGTTTTTTTGTGCTCTAGGTAAATAACACCGTATGCAAAGTAGAACAATTGTGCATGGATATTGTTTTAGGAGAACCAACTTGCAGCTTACACTCTCTTAAATGCGGTTAATCGGCGAAGGTTTAGTTGAACAAGGTTCGAGCTATTTTCTGGAAGTGTACTTTTGCAATGAGATTACTTGTTGGTTACCGTCTTCTTTGTTGATTTAATTATAGCTATACCATGCTATACACCTCCTTGTTTTCATGGGGACGTTTGTTTTTAATAGAGGAAATACGTCTTAAATGGGTGCACAATAGTTCAACTGCAACTAAGATATTGCATGTATATTTAGCTTATCTTATGTATTTATTTGAGATATTTTTCTATGATCAGTCTGGTGAACACAAAACCTCTGTGCCACCTGGAATAAAACGACATTATCAGCTCGAATACAAGTCCATATGGTTAACTGTAAACTGTATTGAACTTTTGAATATATTCATTCGTTTAATGCTCGCAAATTGTGTTTTTAGACGGCAACACGTTAGTTAGAATAGCGACCATCGCAAAGGCAAATATTTTAATACAGGTTGACCCGTTATTAAGTTGTGCTGTTTTTATTGTTCTAGTGACAGACGAATTAAAATAAAAGCAGTTGACGTCCTTGTTAAATGTTTAACACCATATGACTTTGACTGATTTGAAACAGTGTATGCACTATTATAAGTTCAAACGTCAACTGATCGGATTGCAGGATTTTTGCGATATATTAACCGAACTTCTTACTCATTTTTTGCTCATTGCCTTTGTTAGCACAACAACTTGTTTTATTCCTTTGGGTTCATTAAAACAACTGTATTTATATTTCAAGCTATACACATATCGATACATGCCATTCTTTAGGTTGGGGGTAAAAGCGTACCGTACCGTACATTCCGCAACATAACCGAAATAGCAGTTGCGGGGTATGGAGAATACCGAAAGTTGTAATGAACAGTTGAGCTTAATGTAACGAAACTAATATAAATATGGAATATTTCACACCGTTAATATAAATATATAATGTAACTTAATTAATTTCTTATAATTCACCCCAGGTCTAAAATTTATTTAATAAGGTTGATTTAATAGTATTACATATTTATTTATGATAACTGTTACACACACGATGTTTGCTAGTAGATAGGTACGGCATGTATTCTATTTATTATCTTTTTACATCTGATAGATATATTACGTGTATGCATGCTAATTGCTTTAATATACGACATAAATAAATGAATTAACATTTGATTATGCCTTAATATATGTTATACATCCTACTTAAACTGGTACTCTCCTTTAGTTTCGTTACACTAAGCTAAACTGTTCATTATTTCAACCAAATACACGCATTAAACACTACAAACAATAACATTATGAATAGTAGGAAAGGATGATGCACCTCAAACTGAAGAGTTGACAACAGGGCTACCGCGTTGCATGGTCAAAAGCAGAAAAAAAAATAAAAAAATAAAAATAAAAAATACCGCCTGTGGTTTAAACCATGTTCTAGGGAGCGCCAAACCTCACTCTTCGTCACCATATTGTCATCTCAACTTGGATCGTTGGTTTTGGTGAATATATAATGACACAATTTGTAAATGAGTTTCTAAATCTGCACATGCTTTTGTGCGCGCGAAATAAACAACACTGTACGTAAAGTAGGACTACTGTGCATGCACAAATACACAAAAAGTGTTTGGCTCCTGTTTCCGAACTACTTTATGTATATAGACCGTTCTACTTCTGTGGAATGTGCACATTACTCATGAACATGTAAACAACATGCAAAGTCTGCTTTTGTGGCAACATACGCGCCGTACGGGTAGTATATAAAGCTGGTACGTGTGTGGGACGCACAGTTCAACCCAGAATACGCTTTCCAAACAGTATAGTTGTTTAACCCTGTCCAGCAATATTACATCTAAAATAAGACTGATATTTTTCACAATGGCATCTCAATATTTACATGCACTCATATTGCTAATCGTCATACACGTGACCGAGGCGAGCAGCGAAGCAGAACCGCATTGTCCAAGGTGTTCAAAGTATGAATATGAAGAGAAGACTTTGGGAAAATTAATAAGAATGGAATTCCAGTGGACAATATTCAATGAAAAATGGAATTCGATGGAGCAAAATATAAAGGAAACAATGAAGGTGTTGAAAGATGCCGAAGAATGGAGGAATCAGAGCCAAAAGGCAAGGGAAGAAAATCTGAAGGACAAAATATTGGAACTCAATGAGGCCGAAGTACAGCGAGAGAACAGACTTATCGCATTTCAAGAGAAACAAAAGGAAGACATAAGTAATACAATAACAAACGCCCATCAACAAGTAATTCGAATGTCGCAAGACATGATTGAGTACCAAACGGCAATGAATAAAACACTGCTAGCATATAAAGGTAAGATTCGATTTCTTCCATTCGTCAGTTTCTGCTGGCATTAGTAAAAACGTATATCTGGATCCAGGTGAGATAACTTTTAATATTCACTACTAGTTATTATAGCATTGTAACTGTACTTTTGGTATAAAAAGTAGACAATATATATAAGGTTAAACTATTCAAAAAGTTGGAATTGAGAGAAAATAAGCAGAAAGATATATTCGCGTTTTACTCTAACCAGACAGAACAAGATTCTATTTTATCTGGGAAAAAAATAGTATCGGGTATTGTCTCAAAATTCTTAAATCGGTTGACCACTACAGGTCATAGTTAAAAAAACTGACAAAGTATATAAATTCAACCGCTTTATTTATATTAAGGTTTACATTATAATTTTACAAATATTTAAGTAACAAAAAGACTAAACTTTACAAAATTATGAAAATGGATTTATAATTTGCTTTAAGGAGTTATTTTATTCATACACAATAATGGACAACTATTCCATAGATCATATATAGGTGATGCCGCGAAATCTATTTATTGCAATGTCCTATTTTAATTTCGGAGGTACCTAATCTAGTCATCTTTCATGTCAAATTTGGTATTTTCCAATTTCTCCCCCTGCAATGACACTAGTGTTACTGCATATTTTGCTGTTCTATAGATGGAGCTGGTATTGCCACATCCTTAATTCATGCTCAATTCAATTTACCTGCACATATGTAGAGTAATATATGATTAAGCACATAGTATTTGTAATGAGTGGAAACACTTAATGTATTATTTCTAAATGAAATAATTATAGACTGTGCACTCAATCATACTCATCAAGAAATAATGCTATCTGCCGATAACGAGAACTTTTACATTAGTCCCTATCCCGTCATCAACAGGCAAAGTTTACAACAGTTTATAAACCCACTGACGACGAGGTATTTATATAATTTATATATTTGGAGTACCCAAACTCTATGGCGACACAATATAAACGGCTTTAACCAGTCAGGCCAAACCCGAAACTGGAACGTCGATTTGAGTTACCAACGCATAATTCAATTTACGCATATTCAGTCAGGGATATTTTTAAGAACCCGTGAATAAAACTATACTTTTAATCGGCACACATACGTTTGTATATGACCTGCACACCTGGGTAGTGTTTTGATAAACGATTTTGAAGTGTAATGTTGCCGTTATTTGGCGGGATAGTTTCTTTAAGCATAAGATTGAAATGCAATATAACTTTTATCCATAACAAAGATGGCTGTTCGTTGTTGCAGTATAATAAAGCATTTGTCCAATGTTGTGTTAGTTCGATCTGTGAGTATTAGCTAGACGCTCTATTTATTTATTTTATTATAAACATGCCTATACATAAATTAATTTAATAACTAACTTCGAATTCATGAAAACATAACTCAGTATTCCCTCTGGAAGATACTTTTGTTATCTTTATAATTCAGTTAAGTTAATAAAATTATAAAAAAAACACAAAAAAACACACACACAAAATCCATTTAAAAAAAAAAAAAAATACGTGCAGTGATGAAACATTTCTTATTTAACTAGATTTCCTGTCCTTATAATTACAATTAAGAAATAGACTGTGCATAGTAAATAGTGTCCATTGCGCTCTCATTCATCTAATATTACAGAAAGCCATTTGGTCCATAAGTATACTACAGAAAGGCATATTGTCCATGAGTATACTACAGAAAGCCATTTGGTCCATGAGTATATACTACAGAAAGCCATTTTGTCCATGAGCATACTAATTAACTATTACCGACGTGCTGTTTTATGTACAGAAGTCAATGGCAATAATTGAAATGAAATGAATATCAAACAATATGCTATCAGTTGCTTAATGCAGCATGCTTAACTAGTTTCATTTTAACTATGACAATATATTTTATATCCATATATATTTTAACAATATAGAACATTAGTTATCACAAACATACCAATAATTATCTGTTTTTGTTTCAGCAAAAATCGTGTTCTTTTCGGTGCACTCGCCGACAGGTAAGCTAGTGGACGGCGTCCCGACATTCAGCGAAGTACTTGGTAATGTGGGAGATGACTATGATACGACAACAGGAGTATTTACCTGCACGGTTCCGGGATTTTACCAGTTCTCCGTTATGTTTGTGAGATACACTAGTACGTCAGGTTATACTCGTTGCTTCATACGACACAATGGAGAAGATACTGTGCGTGTAATAACATCGACCTCCATCTCCAGTAACGACTTTCAGTCTGCCTCCGCTACCATTAACATAAACCTCGTCAGCGGGGACAAGGTTGACGTTGGTTCCTGTCGTAACTGGAATGACGTTTTTGATAATGCCGGAATGTTCTCCGGTGCACTGATACATGCAGCGTGATTATGATTATTTACATTGTGAGTTTGTAACACTGCTCACTTCAAACATATTTATAATATCAGATGTGTGTAAGTCATATACTTCATCATTTTGCAATTATCTTAGGTAATTCCGATTGTGTTCAGTTGACATTTTTATAAAAAAAGGTTTAACAAGTATCTCCACTGATGTAATGTAAAGATAGGAGATGCATGGTAATTAAGTAGGAAGTTCTGTGTTCCACAATCGTGTTGTCCTAATTATTCAATTAGTAAACCATATTCGCAGGGGCAGTGAGAGGCGAATTTCTTCATAGTTAAATAGTTAGTTGTACAAATGATGTACATATATATATGTGTCTACACTAACTAACCACCTGTCCCGATATGGTGACAAGATTGTGTAAGGAATCTAAATTAGAGTGTTTTATCTTTGGTGAATTGTGATGCAGTATGTACTATTAAGGTAAACATTTTTTGTTTGTGTAACATATTCTAATAGTTCAGTGTGTTTTTTTGTTGTTGTGTTTTTTGCTAAATGAGAAAAATGAACCTTTAAAAAATTCACGTCACCCAAACGTGATGGCACCGTAGGTCCGAACTGTACCAGAAACAACGAGCAAAATAAATATAATGCAAATGCCAATACACAACACAAACTAATTGCAACGGTCAGCAGGCACTATAGTCTACTGATGTCTAAAATCGATTTTATGTGCAGACAACCTTTTTGTCTTCGACGCCCACCCACATTGACCCCGTGTGGTTGCCGGGGTAGAATACAACCACTGCAAACACACCGTCACATGCAGAGGAATGTAGGACAAAATCCCCTCCGGACAGAATCCCCTTCACTCTAATTTGCACAGGTGGACAGAATCCCCTTCACAGTTTTACAAGGGTGGACAGAATCCCCTTCATGATTTTGCAAGGGTGGACAGAATCCCCTTCATGATTTTGAAAGGGTGGACAAAACCCCCTTCAGACAAAAATTCCCTATATCTTTTATTTTTTAAACATAAGAATTTTTTATAAAATTAACATTAACAAACTCTCTGTTTGTTTCAAATGTTCCTGTGCTGCTAATTATGTTTATTCACAACTGCAATTTTTTTTCAAATTCAGTCAAACTCTTACTATAAAAAACAACAAAATGCAATCATTATTTAATAATTTTAATATTTAAATTTTGATATTCACACATAGATTTAGTCTGAATCAAAAACATGTAACATGCATGAAACAACAATGCAAAATAAATAAAATGGCAATTATTTTCTAATTATTTTGTTTGTTTGTACAATGTATTGTGCTAATAATACCAATTTAATCCAATTATAGGTATCAAAGGTAAAAGTACATTTATAGTAATCTATAGTAATCCAATAATTATGTCTAGAATGCCTTGATTGAGATTAATTATGTGGGAGATGTAAGTTAGATATCTTACAAACTTTGTGTCATTATATTACTTTTTTCCCCAAATATCAAAAACAAATCTATGTTTATGTATTTATTTTATATTATACTTAAATATTTGATTTGCTATGGACATTGTAAATAAGTAAATGTAAGAAAGCCAATAAATTATGCAGAAATAAATAAATACATGTATAAGGGAATTTTTGTCTGAAGGGTTTTTTTGTCCACCCTTGCAAAATCATGAAGGGGATTCGGTCCACCCATGCAAAATCATGAAGGGGATTCTGTCCACCCTTGCAAAACCATGAAGGGGATTCTGTCCACCTGTGCAAATTTGAGCGAAGGGGATTATGTCCGGAGGGGATTTTGTCCGTATACCCATGCAGAGAGGTAGGACCCACCTACCCCCCCCCCCCCCCCCCCACCCACCCACACACACACACAACCCACCCCCCATTCATATTCATTTTGTCATTTTTTGTTCATGCTCATTAAAGGTCTTCATCATGACCCCTGCATTGTTTCAGGTGCCATCTCGCTCAAATCACTAAGAGCAGTGGCAGAAAAACAATAAACGTGGTTACATATATAAAACCCCAGTTAATGAAAGGATATGTTCCGTTTGTAACACATTGGAAGACGAATTTCATTTTATTTTAGAATGTACACTATATAGTGATTTAAGGAAAAAATATATAAATCGCCATTTCTGGTTTAGGCCAAATATTCCGAAGTTCATTCAGTTAATAACATGTGAAAATGAAACAACTATAAGAAATCTATCTACATATGTATATGAGGGGTTTAGACTAAGAAATTCTATTATCTATAATAATTGATCATAGTATTACAAATCAATTAGTATAGCTCTTGTTAACCATTGTTTGCTACTAACACTCATAAGTATTAAAATATGTTGATATTAAAAAATACATGTGCAATCAAATAAAATCATGCATTACATGTTGATATATATATATTTAATATATATATATATATATATATATAAATAATCACTCTTTTACTCTCCAAAGAGAACGAACCTTGAACTGAAACACTTCTTAGTAAGTGATTAATGGAAAAAATGTATGACAAAACATGATATGTGACAAAATAGACTTTATATGTTGCCATTTATTGCCGTGTGCATATATGATGTATTGTGTTGTACCTGTGTACTCATGGACCTAAAGGTCTTTTGTATTTTGAATAAATATATATATACATAGTTTATATTGCTTCCATATCATCCCTTATTTGTAGATAGTTGTATCTTTATACGTTTACATTATTTTTAATTACTACTTCATTCGTTCATGATTCATCGGTTTTTGCGCACAATATGACATATTTATGTGTCGACGTGCCATAAAACACCATTCATTCATTCATTCCAGCGTAAATGGAGTGTCTACAATAGAATTTGCAGCAACTCTATAGTTCAGTGTGAGAATTCTCCATATTTTATCTCGATGTACATGGAGGATGAGCCTGTCATGTTCATGTCTGTTAGGCGCCATATAACCTTTCATGTGTTGGTGCGCTTTAAAACCCAAATTCACAAACTGGCGCAAATCCGCTATACATTTGTTTGTTTTAATTAATTACTCAAAAATAAACAGCTCGCCGTCGAAAACTGTGATTGTAAAATGTAGTGTTACACTTTTTTTATGCAAAACTCCTTTATTTTATCTAATAATTTGTGTTAAAGACTGCACAGATATCGACCAGCATGGCCGATTCTAGCCAATGCCGATTTAATGCACCCTTTTGTACTTCTCTATTCATTTGTTTGTTTTATTTAATTCCTAGAAAATAGACAGCTCGCTGTCGAGAAATATGATTGAAGAATGTAGTGGTACACTGTTTGTTATGCAAAAACCTGAATTTTGTCTAATAATGTGTCTTAACAACTGCATAGATATCGCACAAAACGACCATACATGCCGATTCCAGCCAAACACTATGAAATGCCGTCTTGTTTGACTTCGCTATACATTTTTTTGTTTTAGTTAATTCCTAGGTAATAGACAGCTCGTTGTCAAGAAATATGATTAACGGATGTAGTGGTACACTTTTTGTTATGTAAAAACCTTAAATTTGTCTAATATTTTGTCTTAAAGACGACATAGAGTGTCGACCAAAACGGCCATAGATGGCCGATTCTAGCCAACGACGATGCTGTAGGAATCCGCTTTAGATTTTTAAATTTTAGTTAATTCCTCCAATAAAAACACCTCGCTGTCGAGAAATGTGATTAAAGAATGTAGTGGTACACTTTTTGTTTATGTAAACGCTTTAATTATGTTTTAAAAACGCTTAGTCAACCCATCTGTGTTGGTGCTCTTTTGGTTAATTAAATATCCTTTCCAGCAGTTGAACAACGAACAACAACTTTTAATTCTGTATCAATTATGCGCTTTCCAATGCATTTCACCATAAGCGTCCTGGAGATGGTTTTTTTTTTACTATAAGGTCTCAAACCCATATGACCTACATAGATATGTAATCATGCAAAAAAACAGTTAACTGAAGCGGCGCTAACGCAGGGTTTTATGGCAGTTGTTTATTGCGATCAAAAGATATAAAGGGTTTCTCCAATCATAATTATACGGTGCACTGAGGCTAATTGGCCGTCCTAAGCAGGATGTTTGTTTAGATCAAAGAGGCCATAAATCACTGGCAAACACTGGCCACCCGTGGTGTGTTGACATAAAATATATACCATGATTGTGTAATATTATTATTTTTCAATTTTATTTATAGTATATGCATCTATGAAACTAAACACATAAGAAATAGATTATGTTCATTCGGATTTGTAAAAGAACACACGCATAAGTGTGTTAATGTTTTATTTTTATTTAACAAATTATCATAGTAACAAATTGATTTGTTATGCCGTTTTAATATGACAATATTAGATAAATATAACTAATGCTTAACTGATGTATCTGCACTGCTAAAACCCACTTACGTGTTTAATTACAAGTTTTTCATGTGATATTATTTTTTTATACAAAATTATCTCATTCGGTGTTGCGAGTTACTGTGTCATGTTACAAGATATTTAAAAGTTCCACTTAGACGGATGTTAGTTTTTTAAAAATGTGTTATTATGTAATATATAAAAAAAAACAATTCAATAAAAAAAATGAGTGTGAATTGAGAACATTAATAATTGAAAACGTAAAAAAAAAAGGAAGTTAGATAAACCACAGACCAGTTGCACTTACTAATAATTTGGTTAGGTCTGTGGTTACACCAGAGTTTTGTAATTATATTATGTTTCTATCAATGAATACACATTTAGAAAAAAAAAGAAAGGAAAGGTAAACAATTCCCCCCCCCCCGCCACTCACCCACCCACCACCACCTACCCCCACCCCACCCCCACCTCCCCCTTCACACACACAAAATATCGAAATTGTGTGCATGTATAATGTATTTTATATATATTCCCTTTTATTAATGACATCTTTTAAATATGTTTCGAAATAAATACAAAAAGAAATCACTCGTAACTCTAGTACGCTTAACGTAAAGGTAACGCCCCTTTTTACAAACACTCAAAATAAAAATCGTCATCTACCGCTAACCAGCATTTGCCAATAAATAAACCTTGATTTTAATAAACCTTGAAAGAATATGTGTATGTATAGAAGCGTCAAAATAGCAACGAAGGTGTAACAAGTTTATCTTTATTACAACTAGATTAACGCTAATCTGATTACCGGTACAATGAACCCATTCCGCTATATTCATAACAATTGACTGATAGCGTTAACCGCGCACCTGTCGCAGTTATAAGCATTTTTAAAGAGCGCCCAGCGATCACGATGAAATTTCTGATCATGTACAGAGACGCTTATCTTTCTCGTTTTAACCATACGAGATCGTGCGAGATTCGATTATGTGCCCATTCACTCTCTTATTACTTCACTGGCTACATATATCAGTAATATTTGACATAATATGATGTTAGCTATCTAAAGTATTCAAACTTTAACAAAAACTACCGCGTCTTTGATTAAATTTTGTTCATTTTCCATCCGATAACATTTGTAAATGGATGACCTCAGCTTGCTTGTTTCCAGTGAACAGGCGCCATATAACCTTTCATGTGTTGGTGCGCCTTAAAACCCAATTCAATTCAATTCAATTCCAGTGAACGGCATGTGTTTCCGTTCACCTTTTTATCCCGAGATGCAGTATTTTCATACGGGCAATTTTATGCAAATGTGTTGACCTAAATTCACACTAGCTGACAGCGTAGAAAAAAAATGACAAAATATCAACTATTTTTTTAATTTAACAAGAAGAAACAAAGCCGTACTTATTTTCTATGAAAAAATATGAGTAAATGTCTGCTCTGATTACCCTAAAATCGATTTTTCAATACTATGGAGCTTTAAAATTATTGTCTTCTGCTGTTTGCAAAACATGTCCGTCTGCATGTCAGGAATTTAGGTCACATGTCACTTAGGAAATGTACTAACATAACAATTACCAGATGTTTTTAACACAAACACCGATATTGCTGCATGTTTTATTCAGGTACCCCGCCCTCGATATTACCCATTTACTACTTCTCATTTTACGAGTAGATAAAACTTGTTGATATCTAATGAAAGGCAAAGGATTAAGTCATCACTTCGTCGTAAAATAGTTTATTTTGATTAAGTTTGCTTTAAAATGGGATGCATTTAATGGCGAAAACACTGGTAAAGAGATCAACTATCCATCTGAAAATTATCCTTAGCCTTAAAAAAACATATTTGCAACTGTTTTCTGTTGTTGTTTCTAAAGAACTATTCATTTAGCAGACGATCATAAATAATGATGACGAAATTTGCACAGACGTAATTTCCGCCGTCGGTCGAATTCACATGGTGGTCGAAAACAGATAGAAAGACGATACTAACAACCTTAGAAATTGTCTTAGATCTATGAGTGTTTGCCCTACTTTTTCCTTCAATCAGACGGTGAGGAATTTTAAAAAAATGGCGAACTTATTCATGTAAATTTCTAACGATCACCAATTGTGTGTGTGTGTGTGTGTAATTCTAAGGATTATAGTCCCTCCGCCTATATGGACACCAGAGAATCCCGGTACGCCCAGGCATAATGTGTGGACTGTAAAAGGGTATAATTTTGAATTTGTTTAATTTTCGTTGACTCCGCCACAGAGTCCTCCAAAGTTTCTGGATATATTATCAAAGAGGAAAGCCAGCACTGTCGGTTAATTCAACCTAATTTCTCGTTACTGGCTTTCTATAGCTGGCTGTAAAGGTGTTGTTAACGGACTGGTATTACTTGCACATAATAATATTAGAAGGAGATGCGGGATACCGTGCGACCTTTTATTAGGTCGCTAGTATTTATAATTATGGGCACCTATTACAGGGCGATGCAGGGGTATGATGCGACCTTTTGACATGGGTCGCCCATACTTATATTTAATGGGCCAGGTCATTTTTTGAACTGTGATAGAAGGAGATGAGGGATACCATGCGACCTTTTATTAGGTCGCTAGTATTTATAACTATGGGCACCTATTTCAGGGCGATGCGGGGTATGATGCGACCTTTTGACATGGGTCGCCCATACTTATATTTAATGGTTCGGGTATTTTTGTAGGTGGGATACGCAGCGACCGTTTGTACAGGTCGCGCATATTTATACTTAGTGGGCTTATTTGTTTAGGGTAGTGTGGGATACGCAGCGACCGTTTCTACAGGTCGCCCGTTTTCTATTATTGGGGTGTATTTGTTGATTTGGTTGCTTAGCAAGTAGGATCGAAGACGACTTCCCGTACCGCCGACAAGTAGTATTGGAGTAGTGTGAAGAGGCTCTGTCCCCCATCCCCATCAGGTGTGTCTGGCTGGCTGCATCGTCGTATGGTAGAGTTGTTGTATGCGTTGTAGGTTGAATCTTGAAGTTGCCCAGACGCACTTGTGCATTACATTTTAGATGTTATACAACTAGTGCCCCTGGGCGGTCGTTGATCCTCGATGTTTGGTTGGTCTTCGCGCCCTGGCTGCTGGTCTTCTATCTTGTAGACAGTCTGCCGCTAGCTTCTAGGACCTCCCTCTTCAAGACACCATGGTGCATTGTACTGTTTTTGTTAGTTCTCATACCATATATTGAGTGACCAAGTTTGTTACAAAACGGCCCCACTGAAGGGTTTTTTACTATGTTTGGGCATAAAGCCTTTATTTTGTAAATTATAACATTATTTAAACAATAACAACATTTTTAAAAACATTATTTACAAAATTTCTTAATGGTTTTGGTCACTCTCGTATATGTGTGGTAGAAAGAGGCTTTGTTAAACGTGTTTTTACGTACCTGTTTACTGCCATCTCATGTTTGTTTGTTTTTTGAGTTGTTTCTACCTTATTACATATTGTGACTACTTGCCATTAATTACATTGTTTATTTATATAATACTCAATAATACATTGCATATAATTAAATACTTTTCATATTGCCCTATGTGTCTTATATTTCCTATCCATATAGTAGGTAATATATATAAGGCTAACTGTAAGCTGTCTTTAATTACGTTGTTTATTTATATAATACTCATTAATGCATTGCATATAATTACATATATATTACATACACATACAAACACATGATTACCTCACATATTGTTTTAATTGCTTCGACCTTAACCTGTCGTGTTCTATTGACCTGACCTAACCTACTTGGGTGTCCTACTTAAAAATATGTGTTTATTGCCGATTTTCTTAACTATGTTATTCAGGGTCAGGGTCGATATAAGTGTCAAGGTCGGATTTGTCAATTTGGTCTCAGCGCGGACCGGATGGAAATCACTTGGTTTTAAAGTGATATTATTACTGATTTTATGGTCGAACTAGACGATAAGCAAGGCACAACACACTACAATACAAATCACATCAGCAACAAAAGACTCAAGACAACCTAGAGGCGAGACGGTTAGATACTGCAATACCAACATGCTCATGAAGTACCCCCTACCAGCTATGTGATTAGGATACCACAGGAGCAGTTTGATCTCACATCCTCAACCTAATCCTGGAGTCAGTAATCGGTGACGTTTTCCATATATAAGTATGTGAGACATGTCAAAAATGTCACTGTTTTTAAGTTTTACTGACGGTCCCATCCCGTCTGATGAGCACTTAGTGGGATAAATTTACATTATGTGCTTATGTTTTTAAGCGCTATTATTACTGTTTTATGAACGAAATTGACAATAGGTGAGGCAAATACAAATTCATAAATCATTACTGCACAGTTCAATACTAAAGCAATTACACCACAGTGGTGTCGCGCTACCCTATCTTTTAAGTCTTCTTGAATAGGCTTCAATACGTTTGCACGCCCCAAAGACTACAGCGGGCATCCACCTGCTGTATTTGTGTCAGTGGAGAGACTCGCCAACTGTGTAGGTGTAGTTCCTTCATAGTTTAGGCATTGATTTGGTAGCGCGGCCTCACCGTGTGATGTTGTCCCCATTATTGATGTCAAGGCAAATACATATTCATAAAATAATTACTACACAGTTCAATACTAAACCAATTATCTTGTGGTTTTCATACATACATATATATAAAAAATACATCTATTTAGCTACACATACTCTCATACATTTCTCTAACTGGTAACTATAACCGGGCCTGCTATGTACGTCTATTCATATCCCTTTAAAACACCCCACTGTGGTGTCGCGCCACCCCATCTATTAAGTCTTCTTGAAGTCTAAGCTAGAAGACGTTTGCACGCCCCAAAGACTACGGCGAGCAGCCGTTCGCCGTGTTTGTGTCAGTGGAGAGACTCGCCCACTATGTAGGTGTAGTTCCTTCATAGTTTAGGCATTGATTTGGTAGCGCGGCCTCACCGTGGGATGTTGTCACCATTATTGATATGGGGTCCGGTGCCGCTTCCTCATCGTTAACCTTACTCAGCGCTCACAGAGCTGGTTCCAGGGTGAGTTACAACCCCAGTCACTACCGAGTGTCAGGAAGGATGGCGGATTTGGCCATGGGCCCATATTACAATGTCCGTGTGCACCATACTTATAGTTTATACTGTACATCTGCTCTATTTACCTAACCTTTTGTATCTGTTATATTGTATTCTGCCTGTTATGATATGGTTTGTCCTATTCTAAGTTTTAAGCGAGTGTTAGGGCCCGTACTCAAACATAATTACTCGGATTCCACGGTCAGGACCGCGCAGTTCATATAACAGGTTGCAGGTCCGCGCTTATACGCGGCGCCGCCTGATCTATGAACCATGGAAATCGCTTGAGCCCCGCCGTTATCACAGTACCACAGAAAATATTCCTCGTGCAGATGAAGCCCCACATTAGACTCAACTAATCGTTTTTAACTTTCGCTATGTTTATAGTAATAGGGCGTTTTGACTTGTCCATATCTTGGTATGTTTACATTAGCTATATAATCATACATTTATATTTACATGTTACATGTTCGATCCCCATTTCGTTGACATTATGGTTTATTTTCGTTTTACAAAACGGATTGAAAATGGACCAATCAGGAAATTGTTGGTTTTTTGTTTCGCGAAACGGATTGAAAATGAACCAATCAGGTGTAAGTTGCATTTTCGTTTTGCAAAACGGATTGAAATTATCCGCGCGGTCCAAAGAGAGAGCACCGTTAATGAATTGGTGGTTTTTCAACGATTTTTATGTAATTATATATTGAGATATATTGATATAATATCAATGTATGCAAATCCGTTTATGCATTTATATTAATGATGGCAGAAATCAAGAGCAGACATACAGTATATGGCTCGACCTACACATAACCCCATATATTTCTTGCTACATTTAACCACTAATAATACCAGACTATGTAATTATGCATTTATATAACCTTGGCGCACCCTGACTCAGTCATGAATTTAAACACGCTCTTTCTGACTTGTTCCTGTATTTGTTTTTCCGGGAACAGTAATGTACTTTTACTTATTGTTTTCAAGCCTAATTCAAGCAGATCAGTTTCTAGACTTTGTCTCTGTTCTTTATATAGTTGGCAGTGCCCTGGTGGATCAAAGAATATGTGTTCAAAAGTTTCAGGCTGACCACAGGATTTGCATTCCCTATCTTTAAATTTATCCCGCCTTTCTGAACCTATCCCATTATGTCCTAATCTTAGCCTAGTGTATACCTTGTCTATAAGCCTAATATCACTGTATTGTTCTATTGCGCTAGGTACCGATGGCTGTAAGCGTAGCCTTTGAGTTGTCGTATTTTTCCATATTTTTGACCATTCTGTTTTAACCTTCTCCTTAATTATATTATATACTTCTTTTACCCCTAGTTTTATTGGTATTATTTGACCGTCTATAGAGCCTTGTTTTGCGATGTTGTCAACTACTTCATTGCCTATTATCCCCACGTGGCTGGGTACCCACGTCATATCTAGCGTTATGTTTTGTTTTGCTATTTTACTTATTCCCAACATTATTTTTTCAATTAAGTCCTGTCTACTATTGGAATTTCCTTTATTTATAGATTGTAGGGCGCTAAGGCTATCGCTCAGGATCACTACCTTTGCAGGTTTTTTCTGGTGTATCCATGAGAGTGCCGCTAATATTGCAACCAATTCTGTTGTATATACCGATACTCTATAATTAAGTTTGATATTTTTCTGGTATATTATCAAGTTAGTTTTGTCATAAATTACTATTCCTGCCCCTGCTATTTCCTTCTCCGCGTCTTTACTGCCATCGGTATATATCTTTATATAATCGCTATAGTTACTATCGATATGTTCATTGCTTATATTTTTGGCGCTTATTGTTGAAGTCTCCGTTTTGTTAATTAGATGGGTTAAGTCAAGACATGGTTTGATTGTTTGCATTTTTGTGATTGGCGTGAACAAAGGTTCTTGTATACTAATATCTTGCATTTTATATTTTTCTAATAGTACCTGTATCGTTTGGGTATATGGAGGATTGATTTTCTTATACCTATTTGCTTTATGTTCGAATATTCCTATCTTAGTTATTAGTTCATTAACCGGTAGCCTGTCTTTTAACCTGCTAGACCTGGCCCAATATTTTAGCATATTTTCTTCTCTTTTTAATTCTGTTGGTATTTCCGCGCATTCTACGAGCAGGGCTATTTGATTGGTTGATTTATACGCGCCTGTTACTATTCTTAAAGCTTTATTTTGCATTATTTGCAGCGGTTTTAATGTTGCTTTTGTTGCTGAAGCATACGCGATACTGCCATAATTGATTTTACTTAGAATTAGCGCTTTGTATAGTTTTAACAGAGATTTCTTGTCCGCGCCATAATTCGTTCCAGTTAACATTCGTAGCATATTTAAGTCTTTTGTGCATCTTGATATTACATGTTCGACATGTTTTTTCCAGTTTAGATGTCTATCAAAGTACATACCTAGAAATTTCGCAAAAGGTGCAAATGTTAGATTTTTATTGCACAGTTGAAGGGTTGGGAAGTTTGGTTTTTGCTCGGGGTAACCATTCCTTGAAACGAGTAACACTTGTGTTTTATCGGGGTTAATTGTTAGTCCCCATCTTAATGCCCATTTTCGATTATTACTAATAGTTTTTGCCCTTTAATCACTGCATTTTTTGCTTGACCGGAAGTTACCCACATTGCCCCATCATCTACAAACTGTGATAATTGCGCTTGATCTTGCGGGTTTTCTATCGGCTTATTGTGCGCTTTTATTGCCTTTTCTAGGGTATTCATAAAGATACAGAATATTATAGGAGAAAGGACACTTCCTTGTGGACAGCCATTTTCTGTTTCTAATGTTTCAGACATTATATTATTTATTTTAACTTTTATTTTCCTCCCGTCTAAGAAATTAGCAAGCCATTTTAGCATTCTGCCCTTTATCCCTATATTATATAGTTGTAAGAGTGCCCCCTTATTCCAGTGTTTATCAAACGCATTGCTTAGATCTAACATTATTGCCAATAAAAATTTATCTGATATTTGGGCCTTTTTACAGTCAGCTTCCAGCCTTACTAAATGGTCATCGCACGTGCGATTTTGTCTGCAGCCAGACTGGTACTTAGATATTAAGTTTTCTCTTTCAGCATAATTTACTAATCTAGGTTTAACCATTTTTTGCATTATTTTTGATAGTACTGGCGTAAGTGAAATGGGTCTATATGATGATGGTAGATGCTTATCTTTCCCTATTTTGATTATTGGTATTATAATTGATTCGCACCAGTTTTCTGGTGATGTACCAGTTTTCCAAGATTGATTATAGAGTTCTAAAAGTTTAATCTTTCCGTTTTTTGGGAGTTGTTTTATCATTTCATAATGTATTAGATCTTCA
The DNA here is from genome assembly GCA_037043455.1 of Cyrtodaria siliqua. Classification (NCBI taxonomy): domain Eukaryota; kingdom Metazoa; phylum Mollusca; class Bivalvia; order Adapedonta; family Hiatellidae; genus Cyrtodaria; species Cyrtodaria siliqua. Next base: position 37,974 of record JAWPHD010014107.1, read on the forward strand.
CCAGGCGCCGTATTTTTACAATATTGTAATGCATTGTCTAATTCGAAAAGGGTAAAAGCTTTATTATGCTCAATTTCTAAATGATCATCGTGATTTTCCATTTCTTTATCATATATTTTTTCTATTTTTTCTTTGATAGGTATAAACTTTTTATCGTATTCTGCTGTGCTACTCACTTTTTGATAGTGTTCTACTAATAAATTGGCCTTCTCTTTATCTGCAAAAACATGTTTCTTATCTTTGATTAACACTGGCATATTTTGAATTGGCGTTCCCCTAAATCTACTTATAATATCCCATACTTGCTTAGAATTGGTTCTATGGTTAATGTTGGATATAAATTGTTGCCAGCATTCAGTTTTTGACGTTCTTATTGTTGATTTGGCTGATTTCCTCAATATTTTAAATTTCTCATAATTTGCCGGACTTTTATTATGTTTATACGTTTTTCTCGCGTTTTCTCTTTCTCTTATAATTTTATTACACTCCTCTGTCCACCAAGGGTATACCGCTTTTTGCTTTCTAATTTTTGCTTCTGTTTTTGGAATCGTTTTTTTTACATATTTCATATAATTCTGCCGAAAATTGCTTTTGATTATCATTGAGTGTTTTGTTTTTTGTTGTAAACTCAAAAAGTTTACTACTTTCCTGTTTAAAAAGGGTCCAATCTGCTTTTGCTATTTTCCATTTTGCTGGTAGCATTATGGGTTCATACTGAGAATTATATACTATTTTTGTTAGGGTTGGGAAATGATCACTGCCTATTGTATTGTCAATAACGCTGAAGGTCGCCTTATGTGCTAATTCAGCTGACATTAGACATAAATCTAGGGCTGAGTCAAGGTCGCCGTGTTCCCCTATTCTAGTTACATCATCGTTATTCATCATTACAAAATTACTATCTTCTAAACAGTCATACAGGTACTCCGCCTCTTTATCACATCTTAGATCACCAGGGGGATTCCATGTGGGGTGTTTCATATTGAAGTCACCTAGTATGATAGTATGCTTATTTAAATTCCCAAAAAGTTTTTCTAAGTTTTCCTTTGTATTGTACTCTGTTTTCCTTGTGTAGTAATTAATAATCCTAATATTATGTTTTGTGCCAAAAATGGTTATTGCATTTATTTCTAATTTTTCAATTTCTGTCATTTTGTGTTCTATAAATTTGATTCCATTTTTTACATATATCACTACCCCACCCCCTTTTTCTGTGCCTGGTCTAAACGTATTTACAGGTTCTTGATAACCATGTAGTTTAATTATTTTATTTTTTAAGTGAGTTTCTTGTATGCATATAATATCAGGTTGTTGTTTCATGTTATTCAGAAAGTTTTGAAATTCTGTTATTTTTGGTGCTTCCTCCCCACACAGGCCCCTGGCGTTCCAAGACATAATAACTAGGTTTTGTTTGTAATTATTGAAATTTTTGTTGGACCCTTCCATCAAACCTAGTTAATTATGTTTTTTCACTATCCTACTTACTGACTACCTTATACCTTAAAATCTTCCCCCGTAATTAGGTCGACAGTGACCGGCTGGTGGTGGTGGCATTGGTCGCCACATCTGGGCCCCATGTACAACGCGTACTGGCCCTATGGGGTATTGATGCCTCATAGGATGCATAGGATGCATATGTGGTGGTCCACATCTAGGGACGTTGTTTGGCCGATAGCGGGGGGCGGGTGCTCTTATTATTTGAATATTTTTGCTTTTGTTTTCATTTAATGCTTCCTCTATGATTTGTTCTATCTGTTCATTTGATAGAGTTTCTTTAGCTATTTTTGGTATTATTTGTTTTAGAGCTATTTTAACCTTTTGCTCTACTTCGTTATTGACATTTTCTTGTTGATTTACGTACACGTTTGGTTTTGGTGTTGCTTTGTGCTGCAACTTAGTTTGCCCTGCTTCTACCATGTTTTTATTATGTTCTATTTGAATGGCGATATTCTTTTGTTCTATTGTTTGTATATACGATTTATATGCTTGGCAGCCCTTATACGCGGCACTATGTTTGTTATGGCAATTTGCACATTTCTTTAGGTCTTTACGGATGCATGATGTTGCTTCATGCGGTTCTGCACAGTGGGGGCACTTTGTTGTGTTTCTACACTTTGAGGTGGTATGTCCGTGTTTTTGACATTTATTGCACCGGATTGGTGTGAGAAGGGAGGGTTCGACTACTATGTTTATTCCTGATTGGGTAATTATTTGAACCGGTGTTTGTGCCGTATTGAAGGTCAGTTTGATCGACCTTGATGGAACTAGCCTACCATTAACTTTATCAAATCCTCTATACGCGTTTTGGATTTTATTACCTTGGGCGTTCAGTAGAGTTTTGAGCTCAACTGTTGTTTGTATATTGCCTACATCCATGTATATTATGCCTCGGCTTGCTTGCGATATTTGTTTGTTTTGAGCGTTTTTTTTTAACCGGAAGTCATTGGTCCCATACTTAAACGTGTTACCTATTTCTATTTTGCTTGGGTGGATCCTGAATTGTGGATCCGCCCCTTTTACATTCGGGACTACCTCGCAGAAAGAATGCCCTACATGTTTAACAAATTTTTTAATGATTTCTTTGATCTGCCCCATCGGGAATGCACGCTGCACAACACTAAGGGTGACCAATACCCACACCACATCCGCCACTGGTACCTGTCCTACAGACTGGTCCTTCAGTTTTTTCTTACTTGTGGTCTCTGTCCACTCCCCCTCCCCCTCCGCTACTTCTACATCTACATCCGCTACTTCTGCTATCTTTTCCCCTTGGGAGTTATATGGCGTCAATACTCTCTCCAGAGCAGCCATTGTCTTGCCTATAGAAGTTTCGCTACTTCCGCTACTTCCGCTATTCTCACTACTTATACTGCTATCTTCCGGTATGCATGGCGCCTTGGCCGCTGGGCTACCTAGACTATCTAAACTATTATTGCTACCATTACTATCATTGCTGCTCCTGTTTCTCTTTGCTACTCTCCCTATGGTTGTCATGGTAGGCGTGCTTGCCGCTAGTGGGCTGTTAAAGACTACTGCCCCTAACCTGTGTTTGTCTATGTTTTTCTTGACTGGGGTCAAAACCACCCTTTCTACCTCTATCACCGTCGCTAGTGCCTCTACATAGGATTTCTGTTTTGTTTGGCTGTCCATTTCTCTATCTCTATCTATCTCTATCTATCAATTTTATCAACTTTATCAACTTTGACTTATATGACCTATTTCTATTTTTTAAATGTTTTAGCTCGCGGACCGGATGGAAAGCACTTTCTTACTTTTTCATGCTATATTTTCTATTTTGAATGCTTATTATCTTATTACTATCTACTATCTATTTCTTACTAGTTTGTTATTGTTATAGCTTACTTATGTCTTATTATATTTTGTATACTAGTTATATTGTTGCTGTTAGTGTTTGATTGTTATGTGATGGTAACATCTGGTATAATGGGTATTTCTCGAGAAAATCAAGCTATACTTTTCCACCAAACTATACTATCTGTTAATTCTTACTTTTGTTTTATTTACTCTGTATTGCTGTATTGCTGTATTGCCGATAAAACGCTTCTCTTCACAATTGTCCAAATAATTCACAATGTCCTTATTTCACTAAAAGTTCAGTTGTATTTCCTTTCCTATCCTATCCGATTTTTCACAAAAAACACAAGTTTCCTAAGTTTACCTAAGTCCTTTAAATTATTTCACAAAGTTCACAAAGTTCACAAGTTCACGCTGTAACACTTACACAAAACGGCTGAGCCTCCTGACCAGTTGACAGTCAAGACAAGAATGATGATGAATGATGAGATGATCTGTTGATGAGATATGAGATGATGATGATCTGATCACCAATTTAAACCATTTAATCATTAAGTAATCGCTTACTAAATGGCAAGCGCTTGTTTGGACACAAGGAGGCGGATTTAGAAGAAGCGCGAACGTGTTAAGAGGCGTGGTTTCGTAGAAGCGCGGGGGGAAGGGGGGGGGGGGGGGGGGGGCGAAGTAGGGCAAACACTAAGTCAGTTAGAGGCTAAGAAGTGAAATTTTAACAATTAAGAAACCCCGGTCAGTCGCTGCGTTCCTTCCCTTAGGATTTCTTAATTGTTAAAATTTCACTTCATAGCCTCTAACTTATATATAAAAAGAAGATAAAAGTGACGCGCAACAACAATGACGTCAATAACGCCAACAAGTCAACAGTTGCGTGACTGTTTATATTTTCATTTCAACTTCAGCTAACTCACTATGCTGTTTTCCAGGGAGAAAAAAGTTTAGATCTAGTCCATTCTGATGTGCTCATGTCTGTCGCGTAAGTGGTACACCATTCTCGCCCTCGATCGATACTATATAGTATCATCTCTCGTGTTCGGCGCTTAGAATTATGGGGGGGAAAGTAGTCCGGTCAAACATGGCGGCCCCCATCACGAAGGACACACCAGTGAAGACGATACTCAACAAGGACAATCCTTGTACGTATGGAAGAATCGTTTGAAGAATTTGTTATGGTGCATGACTTTGACTTCATTTAGAAGTAATATGAAATAGGTAATGCCTAGATAACAGGAACTAATTTAATTAGAACGTGTTATGTTTCAGTAGTGCATGTGCACACCGAATTACTGTACCGCGGATGAAATCCTGAAAAATCAGGAGGGCACCTGCCGAATATCAGTGATGAATTTGAAAAATTCGATATGACGTCAGTATGAGTGGTACACAACATTTACTTTTGTCCGAAATCTTATTGAAAATGAATTCCATTGATTTTGTAATTTTCTAATCAAGGTGAATTGTCATAAGTGTTTATCAGGATGGAAGTTACAAATGAAACGCAGACGACAAACAATACCCGTGACAAATCGTATACAATCGTAACTAATCTGTTATTTTCATATCACTCCGGTAAAAGGATCGAGATGAGCATTCGGTTATTTCCGTGATATGACATTTTTCACGCGTGTGATAAAGCTTTATTGCCGGGCAATGAAATCCCGATAGGTCTAAGTTGTATCGTATATTCAAAAACAACATATTTGTAGGGAAGTATATGATAAAAGTTTTTATTTTAATCATAAAGTCCACTATTTCACTGGAAAGTGGGCCTACATAATAAATAAAGGATATTCTAGTTTCACGTTATATATTTCATAAAAAAGAATGTGCGATATTATATTTGTCACGTGAATTTATATTCCCATGTATTTGTTTGTATGACGAGAAACTGTAATAGTTTTGATCAATAAAAGTATCAGTAAGTCTATGTCTGTGTCTGTATAATACTAGAAATCAGAAACACCAACTAAATGCAAGTTAAAATATCGACATATAATAATAATTAAGATTTTATAAAAATATTCGCCATTTTCACAATAAACAGCGCAGGGCTGTTGCACTTTGGTGACAAAAATAAAGTATTCCGTATAAATATGGTTGTAGTATGAACCATGCTTCCAGAATATTGTTTGTGTTGTACTTGTCGTTTCCATAAAATGTCATATTTCCAATGTATAGTAGAGCCGTTGCGGACCATTTGCTATTTGTTATCTGATGATATTGTTAAGGCAGATGCATATAATGTGATTTATCAATGTATTTTTTCAACATTTGGATCACAAGATATAGAAAAAACTCAACTTTTAAACAATTGGAGAACTTTGATTGAAAACAGTTTATTCGAGAGCACATATTTTGTTCTATATAAAAAATAATACAGTAAGTTCCGATACATTTTATTTCCTAATTAGCTGTATTAACAGAACATAAATACTTTTATGTCAGATTGGAGGATATGTAACATTTTATTTCCTAATTAGCTGTATTAACAGAACATAAATACTTTTATGTCAGATTGGAGGATATGTACCTTACTTAAGTGTCATATACAGGTAACAGCTGATCAAAAAGCGGGGGTATTCATCACCTTCAGTGATAGTTCTAGTTTATTTTAAATGCTTTCTCAACTAATGCGTATGTTCTGTTAGTATTAGATATGGTGGTGTGTAGGTGCTCACGTCACATTTTACTTTTAAGCAATCTTATCTAGGTAAAAACACCCACTCGTATGGGAAAAAAACAGGTTAAATTCGGTCATGAATATAAAGTTAAATCAAACATTACTTCATATATTAAATGGTTGCAAAGCAACCTTAATTCTTAAAGCAATCACATTGAATGCAAAGCGATCTGTCTGGACAGGCAGCAATCTTGATTTTTAAAGGGGCAAACACCAATGTTGATTCTTAAAGGGATGCACAACAACCTTGATTCTAAAAGACATGCAAACAATTGATCTTAAAGGACTCAAAACAATTTTGAATTTTAAACGGACACACATCAATATTGATCCTTAAACGGACACACATCAATCTTGATTCTTAAAGGGACACACAGCAATCTTGATCCTTAAAGGGATTGACAGCAATCTTGATTCTTAAAGGGACACACAGCAATCTTGATCCTTAAAGGGATAGACAGCAATCTTGATCCTTAAAGGGACACACAGCAATCTTGATCCTTAAAGGGACACACGGCAATCTTGATCATTAAAGGGACACACAGCACTCTTGATTATAAAAGGGTAAAACAGCACTCTTGATTATAAAAGGGACACACAGCAATCTTGATTCTTAAAGGGACACACATCAATATTGATCCTTAAACGGACACACAGCAATATTGATTCTTAAAGGGACACACAGCACTCTTGATTATAAAAGGGACACACAGCACTCTTGATTATAAAAGGGACACACAACAATCTTGATCCTTAAAGGGACACACACTAATCTTGATCCTTAAAGGGACACACAGCAATCTTGATTCTTAAAGGGACACACAGCAATCCTGATCCTTAAAGGGACACACAGCCCTCTTGATCCTTAAAGGGACACACAGAAATCTTGATCCTTAAAGGGACACAAAGCACCCTTGATTATAAAAGGGACACACAGCACTCTTGATTCTTAAAGGGACACACAGCAATCTTGATCATTAAAGGGACACACAGCAATCTTGATCATTAAAGGGACACACAGCACCCTTGATCCTTAAAGAACACACAGCAATCTTGATCCTTAAAGGGACACACAGCAATCTTGATCCTTTAAATAACCAACGAACTGAGACCAGACTCTATCTTTTTTGTAGCATGGTGTACTTAGTAACACTGTGACGTCATAGTGACCGTACTCTAAATTACAATATCCGGTAGTTGTAGAACGGCATAGCCACGTCCCTTTAGTTACCCTTAATTAAACGATTTAATGCTCTGCATTCATCAAAGGAAATGTCACCGACCATGCTACAAGAGGTCACTGTGTTTACATATAAGGGAGACCATCCACGAAGTTATGATTATTTGTATGTACCTTTTTATTATCACGTGGCCGTTGCAAATGTCACAGATACAATCATTGTAGTAAGGTAATAAGTATAAAATGTTTTAAAATAGAAGATAAAGAATCACTGTAAAAGTCAAGTAACATTTTTCAATATTTTATTATCATGTTGATAAGCAGCAGTCACGTGACGGCTTAGGTCCTCGAACTTTCAATATTCAAGGGTAATTAACGTCTCCATTTATTTATCCAGTATCATTTTAACGTCAAACCTCCTTACATATAATCAAATACAGTTTTGAGTTTTCACTTTTTTCATCTAGTTCTACCATAGGTTTAATTATATTACTGGCGCAATATAATCAACAGTTAATAATGATTTATACTATTCGTATCAATCAAATTGTCAATCATGCAGTACCATGTGTACCTAATTGTATTTACAAACTACTCTGTGATAATAAGATTTTAATATGATATGAAGAAAAGATAAATAAATGAAAACTTCATTTCTAGTATTTTTTGCCATTCTTTCCCCATTTGCAAACTGATGTTGATGTGAGTAGGACTTGATCCAGTGATATAAAGGTATGAAAGCACTAATTATTTTCCCCATAGACACCAATGTTAAAGTGTCACATAGTAATGATTTGCTGCAAATTCAACTCAAGTATGGATAATGCAGCAGTGTAATGTTCATATAGAAAACTATTTTTCCACTTGAAAAATCACCAGAAAACGTGGGGTCACAAGACATGTAAGAAAGTTCTTGTTTGTTTACTAAACAGGTCAAGGGTACAGCTGTTTTTATTGATCGACTGTTTTCATTGCTCACATAGTGTAAGCATAGAGTCGAAATTTCGAAAATGTTCATCAGTGATCCAGTAAAACCTATTAATACGCTTCTTATACATATAACCACAAAATCGAATATAAATGGGCAGTTTTCCCCTACTTATAATGCCCATTTCCATCGAAAAAGGAGGGATTACTTTTTATTATAGGAACTACATTCGAATGGTTCTTACTCGGTTAACGGATTTATCGCCTTCAAAGTAATGGACATGAATATATGTGTAGACTGGTCCCCACTAGCTTACAGAGTAATGATCATGGATATATGTATAGACTGGTCCTTACTAGGTTATAGAGTAATGGTCATAGATATGTGTAGATTGGTCCTTACTAGGTTATAGGGTAATGGCCATGGATATATGTGTAGACTGGTCATTACTAGGTTACAGATTAATGGTCTTGGATGTATGTGTAGACTGGTCCTCACTAGATTACAGAGTAATCATCATGGATATATGTGTAGACTGGTCCTTACTAGGTTACAGAGTAATGATCATGGATATATGTGTAGACTGGTCCTTACTAGATTACAGAGTAATGGTCTTGGATGTATGTGTAGACCGGTTCTTACTAGATTACAGAGTAATGATCATGGATATATGTGTAGACTGGTCCTTACTATGTTATAGGGTAATGGCCATGGATATATGTGTAGACTGGTCCTTACTATGTTACAGGGTAATGGCCATGGATATATGTGTAGACTAGTCCTTACTAGGTTACAGAGTAATGATCATGGATATATGTGTAGACTGGTCCTTACTAAGGTTACAGAGTAATGATCATGGATATATGTGTAGACTGGTCCTTACTAAGGTTACAGAGTAATGATCATGGATATATGTGTAGACTGGTCCTTACTATGTTACAGGGTAATGGCCATGGCTATATGTGTAAACTGGTCCTTACTAAGGTTACAGAGTAATGGCCATGGATATTTGTGTAGACTGGTCCTTACTATGTTACAGGGTAATGACCATGGATATATGTGTAGACTGGTCCTTACTATGTTATAGGGTTATGATCATGGATATATGTGTATACTGGTCATTACTAGGTTACAGAGTAATGATCATGGATATATGTGTAGACTGGTCCTCACTATATTACAGGGTAATGGCCATGGATATATGTGTAGACTGGTCCTTATTAGATTACACAGTAATGGCCATGGATATATGTGTAGACATACTAGGTTACAGAGTAATGGTCATATATATGTGTAGAGTGGTCCTTACTAGGTTACAGAGTAATGGTCAAGGATATATATGTAGACAGGTCCTTACTAGGTTACAGAGTAATGGTAATGGTTATATGTGTAGACTGGTCCTTACTAGGTTACATAGTAATGGTCTTGGATGTATGTGTAATGGTCATGGATATATGTGTAGACTTATCCTTACTATGTTACAGAGTTATGACCATGAATATATAGTAATGGTCATGGATAGATATGTAGACGGGTTCTTACTAGGTTACAGAGTAATGGCCAAGGATATATGTGTAGACAGGTCCTAACTAGGTTAAATAGTTATGATCATAGATATATATGTAGACTGATCTTTACTAGGTTACAGAGTATGGTCATGGATATATGTGTATACTGGTTCTTACTAGGTTACAGAGTTTGGTCATCGATATATGTGTAGACTGGTCCTTACTAAGGTTACAGGGTAATGGTCATCGATATATGTGTAGACTGATCTTTACTAGGTTACATAGTATGGTCATGGATATATGTGTAGACTTGTCCTTACTTGGTTGCATATAAATGGCCAAGGATATATATGTAGACTGGTCCTTACTTAGGTTACAGAGTAATGGTCATGGGTAGATTAGAGTCAGCGGACGTATTTACCACTTCGTTTCAAATATGTCAGAATATTACATAGTAATTTAGAACCGATGCCAAGGAGATTATGGGTAGATGTGTTGATTTATAGAGTAATGGCCATGGATAAGTATATGTTTAGACAGGTCTAGATGTTTTGACGGGCCCTTACTAGGCTACATAGTAATGGCCATGGCTATATGTGTAGACTGGTCCTCACTAGGTTACAGAGTAATGGCCATGGATATATGTGTCGACTGGTCCTTACTAGGTTAGAGAGTAAAGATCATGGATATATGTGTAGACTAGTCCTCACTAGGTTAGAGAGTAATGGCCAAGGCTAGATGTTTTGAAGGGTCCTTACCAGGCTACATAGTAATGGCCATGGATATATGTTTAAACTAGTCTTCACTAGGTTACAGAGTAATGACCATGGCTAGATGTGTTGACGGGTTCTTACTAGACTACATAGTAATGGCGATGGATATATGTGTAGACTGGTCCTCACTAGGTTATAGAGTAATGGTCATGGATATATGTGTAGACTGGTCCTTACTAGGTTACAGAGTAATGATCATAGATATATGTGTAGACTGGTCCTCACTAGGTTACAGAGTAATGGCCATGGCTAGATGTTTTGACGGGTCCTTACTAGGCTACATATGAATGGCCATGGATATATTTGTAGACTGGTCCTTACTAGGTTACAGAGTAATGGCCATGGATATATGTGTAGACTGGTCCTCACTAGGTTACAGAGTAATGGCCATGGATATATGTATAGACTGGTCCTTACTAGGTTACAATTTGTGGGTTACATATTGATATATATTCACTAGAATGCAACGTGACACATCATTCCCCCAGTAATCTTCTGTAAATGGAGATATTTGAAAATAATGGTTGGTCGTGTATGCAACGGTATTTGCGTTGTGGAAACTTTATATTCTAGGCAAGATTGGCATGGGGATAGGAGGACTGTTTTATAAAGTAATACAAATATGTGTAGACAATGATATATGTGTTGTGGAAACTGTGTAGACTAGGCAAGATTGGCATGGGGATAGGAGGACTCTTTTATAAAGTAATACAAATATGTGTAGACAATGATATTTGTGTTGTGAAAACTGTGTAGACTATGCAAGATTGGCATGGGAATAGGTGAACTCTTTTATAAAGTAATACAAATATGTGTAGACAATGATATTTGTGTTGTGGAAACTGTGTAGACAAGGCAAGATTGGCATGGAGATGGGAGGTCTCTTTTATAAAGTAATACAAATATGTGTAGACAACGGTATTTGTATTGTGGAAACTGTGTAGACTAGGGAAGATTGGCATGGAGATAGGAGGACTCTTTTATAAAGTAATACAAATATGTGTAGACAATGATATTTGTGTTGTGGAAACTGTGTAGACTAGGCAAGCTTGGCATGGAGATAGGAGGACTCTTTTATAAAGTAATAAAAGTATGTATTAGACATGGGCGTAGGAACGTTCCGTAAATGGAGATATGAATGGTTGACCGTGTAGACAACGGTGTAGACTGGGCAAGATTGGCATTGAGATAGGGAGACTCTTTTATAAAGTAATACAACTATGTATTATAGGAATCTTCTATGTGTAACTTAGGTATAGGCTAATTCAGTTATTTTATTTCACATATAGGTGTTAGGCAAGGAGATAATCTCAGTCTGAACCTTTTCAAAATCTTTATAACCGACTTTCCCGATTAATTATCGGATACAGACGACCCGGCTGTCCTATACTAGGTTGTATTGTCCTATGTACGCAGACTATGTTGTTCTTTTTTCTACTACAGTCATTGGCTTTCAAGAAAAATTAAACAAGCGTGATCAGTTTTGTCAGGACTGATGTCTCAGTATTAATCTAAAGTGTTAATATTAATAAGGCAAGTTTACTTGTAAAAGAGACATGTTTCATTCAAAACCAATCTTTAGAATGTGTGTCCTCTTACAATTGTCTTTGAGTTACATGTGTGAATCTGGTTGTTTTACACAAGCTCGGAGTGACATGTATCAGAAAGGCTTAAAACTCTTTTTATGTTACGGAAAAGTTTCAACTCCTCACATTCGGGTATATCCACAGGTGTGCAAGTATTTGACCATACAATCAAGCCAGTTTTATTATATGGCAGCGAGTGCTGGGGATCTTTTGTTAGAAGGAATTTTAATCCTTGTAACTTAACCAAGCTATCTAATCAGTTTGAATTTGAAACAAAAATAATGCGGTACTGTAAATACAGTTTAGGGGAACATAAGAAAAACACCAACTTTGCTGTCATGTCTGACGTGAGTCGTCTTTCTATTTACTTTGATGTTATCATGTCAATGTTGAAATATTATCGTCGTCTAGTCAACAGAAGGTTTGATTAAATTCAAGTATTCATCGTGGTATTTGGAAATTGTATTAATTCTCAAAGTTCTTACCATGGACATTGATCAATTTTCTACTCACTCTCCTTCATTAATATCAGAACTTGTCAAAACGGTAAAACTAAAATTATTAGAGAAGTTTCGGGAAAACTGGGACAAAGACAAAGCTAAGGTCCTTCCTGGAAAATTGAGAACTCACTTTTAAAAATGACGTTCAATTAAAAGAGTATCTGCGTAGTATAGATAATTTTGAAAAAACGTATTGCCATTGCTAAATTTCGCCTCAGTTCCAATAAACTGAAAATCTAATCTGGTAGATATAATACTACTCCTTTTGAACATAGACTATGTGAACATTGTACCAGGTATTCTTTAAAAGATGAGATGCATTTCTTCCTAACATGCCCTTACTATTCAGATAGAATATATACTTAATTAACAGGCATCTCTTCTGAGTGTTCTAATTTTTCCAGCCTGGATTAACATACTCAACTCATTTGACTCTTATCTTTTGAAAATATAAAAATTCTGAAGCACTGGGTGCCTATTTAATACAGCCTGTTGTAAAGCACAAATTATATTAATAGTCACTAAAATGCTATACAATTATTGGTGTGGTTGTAGTTGAAGAGACTGTGAACTGCTCTGCATGAATCAATGTACTAATTTACTTGCCCCTCGAGGGTCCTTAATTGGTTAATAAAATCGTGTATCTTTTATCTAGGGTGAAAACAGTATACTGTGTAGACATTGATAAAGTTAACAGTGTATACTTTACTATTCACAAACACAACATCGCACTTCATTGCACAGTATAATAGGAAATTATTTTAAAATAGCATTGCCCTGTTAATTTTATATAAAATGGATTGAGAAACAACAATTTACTAAAAGCAAAGGTAGGAGTGTTTTAAATACCAATGGAATGGTTTTACACGATTTTTTAAAAAGATAATCCGATGACTGTTTCATCTGATATGTCTATTTGATCATGACTTATATCAGGATTCTTATATCTGGCTTGGCCAAAAACTGTACATGGACTTAAAAAACCTTTTACCTATTATTTTACTATATATTTATATTTCAGTTGATCGGCTTTACCATGTAGGAAAACCCTATGAAGATCAGCAGTGATAATTAACCATGCTGCAACGGTCACTCGTATCAGATGACACCCAGATACTTGTTTGGCTATTATGCCTAGGTGTACCACAACTATTGCTGCACAGGAAGTGTCGGCTTAATGGCGGTCAGTAAATAGTTCTCGTTTTTTTTGTGTAAAAAAATGCATTTTCACTAATTTAAAGTGCCATTTTTGGTTTATATCACATTGTTGATCTATTTCTTATAATTTTCAAGCATTGTCATGTTAAGATTTTAAGTTTTGAATTGTTTTTACTTATTTATATGGAAATGAGTGTATGAATACAATATGTTAGCATCTCAGTGTTAATGTTTTTTAAAGGGAGCATCCATCCATGAGACAACTTCTTTTTCAGAAGATACATGAACCCCGCTTTTCTGTGGATTTTTTTGGAAGCATATGGACCATTTGTGATGAGAGTGTAAGTTATCATTTTTTAAATTGGGCCTAGATATGCATGACAAAATTTCAAAACACACAGTTCACAAACATCAATAGACGTGTTGCACTTCTATGACTTAAAACTATTTGTATTCAAAGAATGTGAAAGTATCAATATTCCGTCAATGACAATCGGAAGTAACTTTTTTTTTATATTTGCGGAGAGTTGATCAGCGCTTCCTGTTAACAACGGATCGCAGAGTTCGCAGAGAAAGCCGGCATACAGTGTAGTCCCATGTTTACATATATATGACAGCAGTGGGTCCCTACTAAACGTAGCTTAATATAAATGACCACCTACTTTTTGAATTTCGTTACTTTACATTAAAATTTGACCTTCACCTACTTTCCGAATTTCGTTACTTTACATTAGAGTTTGACTTTCACCTACTTTTTGAATTTCGTTACTTTACACTAAAGTTTGACCTTCACCTACTTTTCGAATTTCTTCGCTTTACATTAGAGTTTGACCTTCAACTACTTTTTGAATTTCGTTACTTTACATTAAAATTTGACCTTCATCTAATTTTTGAATTTCGTTACTTTACACTAAAGTTTGACATTCACCTACTTTTCGAATTTCGTTACTTTGCATACTTTAAATAGAGTTATATATTCAAGTTTTTTATTTCGGTCGATTTAAATTTTGAAAACTGAATGATGTTCACTCACTTTGGACGCCGATTACGGGCTATGAACGTTTACCATGAGCATGCCATGGGTATGGTTCTAAAAATTGATAATTTAGGGGCATGCCAGTTACATTAAATGAGCGAAATAACGAAAATAAATAATAAAGAGGTTGATTTTCAATGTATACACCTCTCGCATGTTTTGTTTGCCGCCATCTTGTTCCATCTGCACGTTTTCGACTAAATTAGACTGTGAAATGAGCAATGCAGCTATACAGTACAGAGAGTGCAATCGCAAACTTCATATGGTGGAATAAAATAATGATCATTTTTATTAATATCACTATCCATTTATCTGTAAGGCGAAAACAAATCACCGAATAGCCAACAAGAAACGTAACAAAGCATTATGTAATTATTGCCTCAATACACCTCCATACTCCATGTTTCAGTATTGTTTTGTACTTTGATTTAGTTTGCCGTCTTGACTAAGCACTTCTTTTAATACCAACACCAACAAGTAAAAATAGAGACATTTTGTAGCTATGTGATTAGGTATAATGGATATACGTATTGCTTAGGTTTGGTTGTTTCTGTGCTATATGTATGTTATACCGTAAGCATCAGTTCTGGAAAAAACACACACGCCCAAACAGCAAATATAGAGCAAATATATCATAAAGAGCATTCTGAACTTCATTTCCCACATACCTTTCGTATGAGTAAAGAGTTTTCTACGTCGAAATATTACACTATTTTTCGCCGCCCGAATCGTAACGGCATTACTAAACGCGGAATGTGGTAACCTGACTAGTTGTTCGGGACTCAGTGTTTAGAAATAAGGCACACGAAGTGTATATACAATCACTAGTTAAAATATTATGTTCCTACGAGGTGTCGAATATAGTCCCTTTTATAAACAGAAATAGTTCTCTACTTCTTGTTTGTTGAAAAAAAAAGTTAATTGCTGGGTGTGTGCGCGAAATGGTTCATTTTGTTGTTGTATTTATCAGAAGTACATGTGGCCCTATGTCTTTTAATGGATTCTAAAGAAAAGTTAAAATAAACAAAAAAAAAGAAAAGAAAAAAGACCTGTTTATTAAACAAAAAACAAACAAACATCTCTCTTAGAAGAATAGCATATTGGTAAATTAATTTTCTTGTGAGACGAAAGACTTGACCAAACTATCGTTTTATTGTCTATTACAATTGATGTGCTTAAATCTAGCCCATCGAGGTGGTTAAAACAACCGACGAGATAAGACCAAACTCTATTTGTCTTGTAGCATGTCTATTTCAGCTGTGTGTCATACTCTAACTTTCACTGGTAGTTAGAGTCAAGGATTTGTCAAATCCTTGTTAGAGTACACCATTTATTCTGACGGTGTTATTTTCAAACGATTAACACCTGTGCAAATACAAAGGGAATTTCAGAGACCATGCTACAAGTATGCATTTGATATGTGTTTATAGTTGATTGCAACTGGTATACTCGTGGATCTACTTAATATAATGTCGATGTTCATGTTTTCCAAACAAAAAAAAGAGTCAAGGTTATTGAAGTAGCGAATGCGAGTATTTCGTTTATCCCTGACCCTGTTTTTGTTTCAGGAGAAAACATCACGCGGCTTACATGCTCACAATGCGGTTAAACGGTGACGGTTATGACGAATAGGGCACGAGCTATTTTCTAGTAATGTACTTTTGAAACTAGACTAGTTGTCAGTTACTCTTTCTGTGTTAATTTAATTATAGCTATACAATGATATATATCTCCTTGTTTTCGTGGGGACCATTACGTGGTCCGAGAATTAACTTCCATACCCCATCCATCCCTTCTCCAAGAAAACTGGGTTGGCTGGGCTATGAAATATTTTAAAACCTTAATTTCGGTTTAAAATGTTTTCATATTATATTATGAAATGTTATCATATTGCAAAATTAAAACATTTAATAGGTAATTTTAAACAGGTTATTGCATTTTATCGTGATATTTCTTCATCAAACTTTCAATATATACTCATCATGACAACATCGACATGACCATACTAAAATCTGAAGGTCAAGGTCACACTGAAGGTCATTATAAGGGTTAAATACTCAGTTTTTTCTTCACGAAAACTTAACGTTGGCTGTAACTTTCTCATTCGTGATATTCTTCATCAGACTTTCAATATATACTCATCATGACAACACCGAAATGACCATACTAAAATATAAAGGCGAAGGTCACACTGAAGGTCATTATATGGGTTAAATACTATTTTTCACGAAAACTTAACGTTGGTTATAACTTTCTCATTTCTTGATATTTCTTCATCAAAATTTCAATATATACTCATCATGACAACATCGACATGACCATACTAAAATATAAAGGTCAAGATCACACTGAAGGTCATTATAAGGGTTAAATACACATTTATTTCTTCATGAAAACTTAACGTTGGTTATAACTTTCTCATTTCTTGATATTTCTTCATCACACTTTCAATATATACTCATCATGACAACACCGACATGACCATCTAAAATATAAAGGTCAAGGTCACACTGAAGGTCATTATATGGGTTAAATACTCATTTTATTGTTCACGAAAACTTAACGTTGCCTATAACTTTCTCAGTTCTTGATATTTCTTCATCAATCTTTCAATATATACTCATCATGTCAACATCGACATGACCATACTAAAATATAAAGGTCAAGGTCACATTGAAGGTCATTATATGGGTTAAATACTCATTTTTTCACAAAAAAATTACGTTGGTTTTAACTTTCTCATTTCTTGATCTTTCTTCATCAGACTTACAATATATACTCATTATGACAACATCAACATAACCATACTAAAATATAAAGGTCAAGGTCACACGAAAACTTACCGTTCGCTATAACTTTCTCAATTCTTTTTATTTCTTCTACACTTGTCATGACAACATCGACATGGCCATACTAAAATATAAAGGACACACTGGAGGTCATTATATGGGTTAAATACTCATTTTTTTCTTCACGAAAACATTATCAGGCCAGTTTGTCAAGATCATTTATCTGGGTCCAAAATAAACTTGTTATACTGACAAAGCGCTGACAGGCGTCACACGTGTTCCGCGGAACACCCATCTAGTTAAATGACTGACAGCGTAAAAGCGGAGTATCCGTATCTTATGGACACACTTTCTAGTTTCAATTGAATTTCTACACGTATACAACTATTATGTACTATATGTTTTTGTAATAACTAAATAAAGATAACGTTAGTATATTCTGGTTTCACATCAATTTTTTCATAAACAAGAATGTATTATATTTGTCACGTGAATTTATATTGCAATGTATATGTTTGTATGATGAGAAACTGTAGTAGTTTTAATCAATAAATAGAGAATATTTAGAGAATATTTAACAGCATAAATTTGATACTTCGATAAATTCGAAGAACGAGTTTTTTAACTATATTACCACTTTTTTCCTCGAGTGACATTAATTCAGTATCAAATTTATTATGTTAATTATACTGTTTATTATATAACTTTACGTAAAAGAAGAAATTAAAAAATATTTTAACTTTAAACCAGTGTGTTTTTTAACAAATATGTTAAGAAAGTAGTTCCGGCAAAGTTATATCATCACTAGTGATGATATAAAAAAAAGTTGTATCGTCACTAGTGACGATATAACTTTTTTTTGTGTGATACTAAAATTACGTCATTCATAGTTCAATATAAATTTATGACAGTAATGTAATAAAAGAAGGTATTTATCTATGTGTCTTTGTCTATATAATACTACAAATCAGAAACACGAACGGACATTACCAACTGAAAGAAAATAAGAGATATCGAAACACATTTTTTGAACAAAAAGTAAAAATGCAGTACGCTTTTTTCTTTGCATTCGCTTGTTTATGTAGATAAAAATAGAATGTTTTGCTCCATGTGATATTTACAGATTTTATTTTATAAGCAGGTTCATCTACCATGGTGACTGTGCTTGATATTGACAGTTCTATTGATGAGCTCACAACACAATTCACACATAATATCTTATCCGATATGTTTAGGTCGAACCTCAGATTCGAAAAAATGTAACCAGTGCAAAACACAGCTGTGAACATAACATAGAAGCTTCATAATATGAACTACAAATGACCGCTAATATCTTCCATTGGTGGAGGA
This sequence comes from Cyrtodaria siliqua, assembly GCA_037043455.1. Taxonomy (NCBI): domain Eukaryota; kingdom Metazoa; phylum Mollusca; class Bivalvia; order Adapedonta; family Hiatellidae; genus Cyrtodaria; species Cyrtodaria siliqua. Next base: position 56,792 of record JAWPHD010014107.1, read on the forward strand.
AGGCCCCAGGTGCCTCTCGGCAATTTTCCTGCACGGGCGGGAACCTGGGTAGAACCACCAGCGTTCACCAAGCCAGCTGGATAGTTTCCTCACATAAAGATTCCTAGGCCCGTGTTGGATCGAACCCACAGCGCAGAGGGGCAAGTGATATCAAGTCAGAATGTCTAACCAATCGGCCACGGGCGTCCCCGCCCCGATCCAAGCACCAAATACACTTGACAGTGGTCGATTGACTGGTCCTTTTACTAAGCATTGGACCTGACTGGTTTGTCACCATATATCGATTTCCATTTTTCGAGTTGGCTTCTTTTTTCATGGTCCGAAACCGAATTGTCTTTGCTTTTGGCTTACTCAGTAATAATAGTGAATGAAACATGAAAAAAAAGGATGATGAACACGCCTTTTAGTTTCATATTTAAATTACTGGCATTATCAATCTTATTATTAATTCATTATTTGTTCTACTTATTATATTTATTTATTAATTTATTTATTTATTTATTTATTTATTTATTTTTTATTTATTTATTTATTTATTTATTTATTTATTTTTAAAAAACATATTCATTCTGTTAATCAACATCTGGAATTTAATTCACATTGTTGTTGAATGTTTTGCAGTAGTGCAGCTGCTTGTACGCACTGCAGGCCCGTGCCCACAACTTTTTCTCAGAATTGTTTTAAATATGCCAGAAATGCATTAAAAACTGAAAAGGGATGGGGAAAGAAGGGTGGAGGGTTTTGTTGTAAACATCTCCGAATTGTTAACTCCTCTTGTAATAACTATAACTTCTAAAATAACGTTTGCAGTATATCTTGAAATGTGTCAATAAGGACAGTTTATGCCCAAAAATCTTCAGAATACACCAATTTACGTCTATTTTTTTAAGCAGAAATCTAGGTCGTAATTGTTGTCGCACCAACAGCTAACTTTTCCAAATTACATTGGTGTATGTCATGTTATCAGACTTGCCTGGTGGAGTCAGCAGAATAGGCAATTCGCCGACAAAAGTTGACAAGTACGATTCATTCTGTCAACACACACGTCCGGAATTTAATTCACATTGTTGTTGTAAGTTTTGCAGTAGTGCAGCTGCGTGTACGCATTGCAGGCCATTGCCTACAACTTTTTCTCAGAATTTTATTTTTTAAATATGCTAGAAATGCATTAAAAACTGAAAAGGGATGGGAAAAGAATGCTTGAGGGTGTTGTTGTATACAATAGCGACTTGTTAACTGTTTGTAATAAGGCCCAAAAAGAACGTTTGCCAATAAATCTTAAATCTGTCGGTAAGAACTGTTTATTCCAAAAAATCTTTAGAATACATCTGTTTATGTCTATTTTTAGCTCGACTTTTCGAAGAATAAGAGAGCTTATGTAATCATCCCGGCGCCGGCGTCGGCGTTGGCGTCGGCGTCCCACATCAAGGTTTTCGTGTAAGCTGTGTTTACAAGTCTATATTTCTAACAATTCTTATCCTAGCACAACCAAATTTGGCCATTAGCTTCCTTATAGCATTATCTTAAGGGCTGCATAAGTTTTGGTTCCTGTAACGCCTGGGCTCCCATGGATCCCAAATTATGATAGCCCTTAAAATGTGTGTTTCACATCAAATTTTGCGTGTAAGCTGTGTTTACAGGTCTATATCTCTTACATTTCTTGTCCTAACTGAACTAAATTTGGGAATTAGTTTCCTTATACTATGTTTCAAAGGGCTGGGTAAGTAATTTTGTCTTCTGCGAATTCTGGGCTCCCATGGAACCCAAATTGTGATGGCCCATAAAATGTGCAATAATGGCAGATCTTGGTTTGCACGTAAGCATGTATATATCTATAATTTTGGTTTGGGATTTCTTTATTATGCATCTTATTCATACTTCAACGATATTGGGGCAATCCCCGCCCCCACTCCCTTCACCCCACCACCACCTTTTTTTTTTTTTTTTTTTTTTTTACATATTTCTGTGTTGTTTTATTCAATTCTGACACATATATGTTGTCCGAACCCTCCCCCCCCCCCCCCCCCCCCCCCAACACCCACCCCCCACCCCACTCGAAACTCTATTATTTTTTTTTACATATTTCTTTGTTGTGTTTTAGTCAATTCTTACACATAACTTCTTACACATACATATGTTGCCCTCCCCCAACCCTGCCTTTCCCACACCCCCACCACCCACCCCCACCCAAAGCTCTTTTTTATTATTTCTGTGTTGTTTTTGTCAATTCTTACACATACGGCTATGTTGCCATCCCCACTTCACCCCCTCCACATCCACTCGAAACTCAATTCTTTGTATTTTTTTACACATATATAGCTATGTTGAATGTTGGATGCGCAACCGCCTTGCCACTCTATTGGTTTATGGACTCCCCTCACATGGAGGACAGGGGGAGGGGAATTGTTTTCATTTTAACTTCCATTATTTGGATATTAATGTTTTAATTTGAACGCAATCATTTACATATAAAACAATTTATCTTAAATTCAGACACACAGATGAAATATCAATAAAAAAATGAAATGAGAGGCCACAATAAAAATTGCCAGATATCAGCTACCTTCCCGAGTTGCCTTTCGACCACAAATTTCTTTAAAATGACAGCAATTTTGGATTAAAACAGATAAAAATAATAAAAGTTCACATAATTTTATATCGGCCCGAGTTTTTATACAAGCCCCATCCCCCCATCCGCACCCCACATTGTTTTAGCCTTGTTTTCCGATGGTATATACTAGCTATATAATTTATTATTCTCTGAAAAAATCGAATAGTCGAGATGCGCTGTTCTCTGACAGTGCACTGTTCTCTGACAGCTCTTGTTTAAACAGGAAATCTAGGAGAGCATGCCCTTGAAACTCCCTAGCAATTCCTATCAGCTGTCCTACGTTGCTTGGGTCTACAACGTAGTGGAGCTACACCTTTTTCGTAGGCATGTAAAGGAATCAAACGTACATTGAAATAGGTATTAAGTACGAACAGTTACAGTCCTTGAGAAAATCAACATATTCCTGGTATTAGCATGCAACTGTTCAGGGGCGTACCTGGGCATACGCACTGACGCACGTGCGTACAGGCTATTAAAGAAGCAAACAAATAAAAATGGCTAAAAATGCGAAAAATGCAATACAAACTGAAGGTATAGCGGGGTTAGGCACATTTGTGAATCAAAATTCGATGGTGCGTATACTTAAATTAGCCCCAGGAACGCCCCTGCTGTTATATTAAATGCAATGACCTATATTTGTATTGTGTGTTCTAAGAAAAAAGACCTCTTTCTTGGCTGCTGTTGATTCTTGGCAGTAGTGAACTCATTACATGGTTTACAACACAATTTGGATTGATGAAAAACGTTATGAAAAACGATTTCAATGTTTTAGTCGGCATAGCGCCAAATCACAGCGGGTAGCAACTGTTTACAATCTAATCTTAAATAATTATAATCCGCTACAACAAATAGTTGGATTTTTTTCTTTAACAACCAAACAGGAAATAATAATAAAAATGAAGAATTAAACATAAGTTTACCTCTAGTGGGATTTGAACCGACGACCCTAGGTTCCCTGTGTTCAAGAAGTATTAAAATGTTGTTTCTAAGGCGGCCATCTTGGATGTTGCACTGACCTAATAAACTTTGTTCCCCGGGGTGGGGACAGAAATGACCCCAGGGTCACCATATGAACAAACTTGGTAGAGGACCATAAGCTAATAGTAAAAGCAAAATATTCAACCTCTGGCTCTTGTAGAAGTAGTTTCTTTTTAAGATTTTCCCTATATAAGTATATGTACAACATGTGACTCCTTGGTCATAGCAAATGTGACCTCAAGGTTCCCATTAGAACACACTTGGTAAAACATACCATATTCTTATAGTAAATGCAATTTATTAAACCTCTGACTCTCGTAGTTTCAGAGAAGATTTTTTTTTAAAGTTTTTCCATATATAAGTCTATGTAAAATATGTGACCCCTGGGTTGGGGCCAGAATGACCCCCAGGATCACCAATTGAGCAAACGTGGTAGAGGGGCCATAAACTTACAGTAAATGCAAAAACATTAAACCTCTAGCTCTTGTAGATTCAGAGAAGAAGATTTTTTAAACAAGTCTATCCAAAAATGCAATATCTCCATATACAAACTTTGGACCCCGGGGACGTCATTTGAAAAATATTTGATAGTTTAGGCGTTGGCGATCATTTTAAAAGGAAAACTGTCGAAATCTGTCCAGCGGTTCTTAAGAAGAATATTGTTTAAGGTTTCGATCTTTTATGGTAACGGCGGCCATCTTAGTTGTCGCGCTGACCCAATTTTAACAAATTAGAAAAGCAGTCATGTAAGGATCATCCATGTGAATTTTGGTCAAAATTGGCCAAGCGATTTCTGAGAAGTCGTTTGAAGCAAAAGTTAACGCCGGACGACGACGAACGGACGGACGAAGAGTGATCCCAATAGTTATCGGCTCAGGCGATCTAAAAAGAAGCTGACTGGGGGCGTTCACATCAATGCTTCCATTTGACTACCATACAAACTACACAAAATGGGGCCTTGCATATTTGTTAAGACATTTCGTTGTTAAAAATGCAATAATCACTTCATGCCAAATTATACATCTGAAATACCAATAAAAACGAGTCATCGCTCTTCATACAAGCCATCCTTAACGAAATAGCAGCTATATATCCGTGAACAGTAAGAACAAATGAGAAAGATGACATTTTAAGAAAAGAAATAAGTAGTGTGTGGACGGATGGGCTGGTCAAGGGTGGATGGTTATGTTCTGTGTAACCTGAAACAAGTTTCAAGTTTAGTTCATGAAGCTAGGCCCTTTATGGTCATCAGTATATACATGAACAACAACAATAAATACAAATTGTTAATATAACAAACAGCAAAATCGTTAAGGCAAAAAGATATGAATAGAAAATTACAAATAAATAAAGAGCATTATAAACGAGATAAATTTTGTTTAAAATCGATGTAAGAAGAGAAAAATCGGAGAGGAAGGTGACAAAACTAAGTTAAAGCCTGCATAATTTATTTAACAAAAATAGCAAATTTCACAAGATGGTTCTTATTTTCAGTTTGGAAAAGTGTCTCAAAATTTAAAGTGTTGGGGTTTAGTAGAAAGTTCCTAGTAATATACTTTTTCTATCTAGAACAAAATATTGACAATTAAATATATAATGGAAGTCATCTCCAAACGAATTATTATTACATAAATGGCATGTCCTTAGATTGCTATCAACGTTGAAAAATCTACCAATTTAAAATTGGTAATTTATTAATACAACAACGATAATGACATGGAGAAAAAGCTAGATGTTTTGATTAAACATTTTTCAAATTGGAACGTTTTTTTTGAAAATTCTATAATTTAAGCACTTAGGAGATTGATCCAGTATTCAACGAATCCTGAGTGGTTTAATGATGCTTTAATATAATCAATCCAATGTGACTGATATCTGTTGTTTCTATCTAAGTCATACAATATTTGCAATTTTGTCATACTATGTATTACTTTGCACCAATCATTTAATATTCTACTCTTGATAATTGTGTCTAGAGGCAGAACATCAAGCTCTCCATATGCCATTACATTAGAAGTAAAAAAAAGGTGAAACTGAGTAGCATTTTCAAGTATTTCAAATGAAACTGGTTAATAATATTTATGTTACCAGTACCACATACTTCAGACTTCTTAATGATAGAATACATAGCCTTCCTGGCTTGATCACATACGTATTCGATAGTTTTGTTAAATTTTCCATTAAAATTAAACTTTACACTAAGGTAACTAAAGAAATACAAAAAGATCGGACAGGGAAAGTAGCATTCAAGGAGGACAGTCAACCACAAAACACAGAAACAAACACGCAAACAGACAAACAAGAAGGCAAAGGCAATATTAAATGCAAAAGACAACACAAACACAAAAGGGTTGACAATAGGGCTACCGCCTTGGAACGGTCAGTGGCAAAGTAGGCCACTGGGGGTTTAAACCGGTTCTAGGGTGCACCAAACCTCACACTTACCCTACTGTCATCCCATTAAAACAGGACAGTGTAAATAAAGAAATCCCCGCCATGATCTAATCTCTAACCAACAAGGCAGCATCTATAGGCAATATAAGTAAAACACAAATATGCTCGTGTAAATATGATACAAAAAAAAACAATAATCTAGAAAGCCACAATGAAGGTACTCAATGACTTGGCAGAAGCCAGAGCAGTAAGAGAATAAATCATTAAGGGCACGACAAGAAAGATCATGGACAAACATCAAACGCCACCGTCACAATGGGCTTTAGGTAGGCGTCATCATAGGGTCCATAGCCTGTAAAATCAACAACAACATCAAGTTTCATATTATTGTAAAAAAAAAGGACGGGCTATTTTTACATTTGCCCTCAGAGAAAATAACAACCTTAGTCTTAGCTGCATTAACTTCTAATTTCCAAGTATCACAATAAGAATTCATGGCGTCTAAAGCTAGCTGTAGATCAGATTGAGATTCAGCAAAAGTTACAGTGTCATCAGCATGTAACAAAAGAGAAGGCTTCAAATACACTTCAACAGTACAAGGATTTGTCAATAAGAGGATAAGAAAATGGGTCAAATTATATAGGGCGAAAAAGGAAGTCTCGCAAATTCTCGGACAGAAATCCCGAGATCGGGTCACGTGACAGTCATCGTCTTCAACCGCCATTTTGGAAAATATTGAATATAACGCTGGGTAGATTAATGTCGATAAACAGCAGGATAACGCTTTATATAAGCAATTATCGAGTAAGTATTAGTTTAATATGATGTATTGTAATGAGAAAGTGTTAATTTTCCAAATGTTTTT
>JAWPHD010014108.1:0-63635 GCA_037043455.1 Cyrtodaria siliqua
GAAGTAATTTGAGGTGTCTTAATTTTCTGCCGTCCAAGTTCTATAACATAAAACGTCACAAAATATTTAAATATTTCATGGAGACATTTAATTTTTTATCAATTTTTCTTTTTTTTATTCTTTTTTTTATTATTCAGTATTGTGACTCGGGATATGTGAAAATAAATTTTAAAAAAAAAACAGCATAAAAAATGTTTAATTGATGGTTATAATCCCGACGTTAAATATTATTGAACTACATGTACTGCTGTCCCAGCAACAAGGAATTTCGTGAATTTACATGGGAAAAGCCCCACCAAAAAGTATTTTGGCTTCAAAATATTTGTTTTTCTACCGATTTTCAAAAATAAGGTATTTTTATTATTTACCTAACCAATAAGAATACCAGTTCTAATTGTATATAATGTATGTACATGTATGTATTAATTATATTGATCACGTTAATGCTAAAAATCCTTCGGCTGAAACAAGCGCACCAAACAATACATTTACGTGCATCTTAGTAGACTAGTAGTTAATATTCTGTAAGCTTCATGTATGTTTTGTGTCAAAAGACCCGCACAAGCAATACAATTGCAGCCGTAAAATATTTCCGAATATTGGCAAGCAATTGAATTTGTTCTGGAACTCACAGAATCGGACAATACCGTAGAATATTTTTTGTCATGGATCTTTAAACTTCTTCTGTATTTTAGACTGGTCAGCTCCTACATGCTTCTTCCGATTGTATTTCATATGTATACACCTTTATTCAGGGAGCATCCATCTTGTTTTTATTTCATTTGTGCAGTGTGTAGATCTACGCAGCTGCTTACTATTATGTACATGTAGCTACGCCCCTGAGTTTGTTAGGTAGACTGTTGCTCAGTCATACTTAGTAAGTTACTGTCATCTTACATTGTATAAATATGTCACGGATACAAAACAACCAATCATCGCGATCAATTGTTCCAATATATTATTAATTACACAATACATGTATTTTAAATTTTAGTACATCACATACGCTACACGAGTAACATATTTAGGAAATGTATTTATCCGAATTGTTGATTACGGCATCTGACCTGCGGCATTGTTTATATTTTATTCTGCAAGGTCTTGAGAAATTGTGAACAACATTCTCTGATTGACCACTCTATCAAACAGAAAACAAATTCAGAGAACGTGTTTAATACATATTCAAACTGTAAACAATGCATGATAGGTTTAAACAAGCGTTTGCCTGATTCAGTTCAGTCAGTTCTTCTTGACACTATTTTTTCATATCCATAACAATGGCTTGTTTAAAATGCTAATTGTGGTAATATGATATTACTAGAAATGTACATATATTTATCACATAACATGTGGTGTGGGAGTGTAATAACACCAGTCAATATTATACAATTATGGACTTTTCAGCTGTTATACATGATGTGATATGCACCAAAAAAATCATTATTGACCGAGGCGATAGCCGAGGTCAATAATGATTTTTTGGTACATATCAACATCATGTATAACAGCTGAAAAGTCCATAACTGTTTTATTATATAACCCTCAATTTACAATTATATAAAACAGGTCAATATCAAAAAAACAATTATATAAAACAGGTCAATATCAAAAAAACAGGTCAATATCAAAAAAACAGGTCAATATCGCTAGATATTTTTTCTAAAAAATTACTTTTTAGCCAATGAAAACGCGTCTATTTATAGGTTATATAATAATTTCGATTATCCACTAGTGGTTTTATAACATAACGTTATTATCGTCATGGACGTCACGTTAATGTACCTTTTTTTGACGTAATGGGACGTTATAAGTTATGTGATAATAGAATCTAACATTCAAGAGCCTCGCATTATAATATCATTTTGCCAACTCGTTTAATAAATTCAATAATGAATGAGCACTCATGTAAGATCCTCTATATATATATTTTTTATTTAAAAAACTTTCTTGCTCACATCACATTTCTACTTTCAGTATGTTGGGCCTTTGCTATTGCAAGTGTGTTATGTGGGTTGGTCAAAGACTCCATGCAAAATGGAGCTGTCAGCTGGAGCATTACTACACTATACAGAGTTGGAGACCCAGTTTCAATATGTTGGGTTCACCAGAAACTGACATTTAGTAAGTACATGCATTCGTTTTTTTGCTTAGGCCAGCAAAAAAAAAAAAGGTGTGTTTCCTATTGCATGCTCTAAAAAAATAGGGTAGGTCGGTAGGCATATTCTTTTTTCTTTGTTGTTTTTTTTGGAACAAGATATTGTGAGATTCTACATGTATTTAGCTCATAAACCCCATACAAATTGATGATATTAAGTTTCTCTGTGATGTCAGTTTTCCTCGATATATTGTGACAAATCAGGCCAAAAAAAATATGGTTTGTTTCCGCTAACGGATTAAAAAAAAAAAAGGTAGATATTAATGACTCTATTTTTGCTAATGAAAATTTTGTTTAATATGATAAAAAGTACTGGGGAAGGTATTAATACCTAGATATTACGTGGTTATGGCCCTTTTTCAATAGTTGGTAATGTACAGTGGAAACCCCAGAGGTCGTGAGTTCAAATCTCACTGGAGGAATATTTTTTATTTTTATCTCCATAAGAAACATTGGTTCAACTTGTTAGTATTATTTATTTATTTTTTAAAAAACAAATTTTAATATTTTTTTTTATTTTTTCGGTCGCGTCAGCGGAAACAACCCCTTTTTTTATGCCTCATTGTTCAGAACATTTTTTTTTTAAAAAAATTTAATGCATAAAATGTTTTAGGGTAGGCCCCTTAAAAATAGGGTCGGTCGAGCAACCAGAAACACAGGTGTTTTTTTTTCCTTATTAAATACCCAGATGGTTCCGCCTATTCCGTATATGACTTGGACGGGTTACATGTTGGGGCAGAAAGGACATAATGATCTTTTCCAAATTTAGATTAAATTAATGTTTTCTGGTTCATATTATTTAGTGTCAATGCTAATATGTATACGGGAGGTATACAGTACTGGTTCACCCCCACCCCCACCGTGGAAAAAGTGGGTGGTCTGTCTTCACAACTAAACATCGACCAGTCTATTATATAGCCTAAAATGTGCTGAAAATGACCTAAAACACAATTTAACTAACATATTTGGTGGTTATTGTTTTTTAAACAAAGTTATTATTAATAATTATCGGTTATCTTAATTTATTTTTGCTACTCGGCAGAGATTCTAAAAATAAATCCCTACCTACCCTTTTTTCAAAGCTTAAGGGAAACACAGTGTATTTTTGTTTGGCCTTTAAGTACTGAAACAGCTTTAGCATGTTATCTCAATCTATATGTTAAAAAAAGATTACTATCTACAACTGTATAGGGTATAGTTTAAATATTTATTACACATGACTGATGTATTGATAGGCACCAATTTTACTTTCAGAAAATGTGTACAGTATGAATGATGATGGTGCCCCATAAAACTTTGTTTGGATACATTCAACCTTGTTTGGATACCAACTTAACAAATACAGTAATGTGCCACCAGGTAAGTTTAGATTAAAAGTTTCTGACCTTGATATTCACATTAAATGTTATTTTTGATTATGCCGTGGTAGGGAGTTTTAATATTTGAAAGTACTAAAGGGAATTGCATGAAACTTAACACACATATACTTTATACAATGAAAAAGTGTGTTGTGTCCAATAATCGAGCCAGTACCTCAAAGTTCAAAATTTCACTTGGAGGACAAATACATTTTTCTGGGGCATTTGTCACTTACTACTAGTTCACTTTTATTGCTGAACCTGTTTTAATCCGTTTAAATACAGGGCCTAGTTTGGTGAAGACATGAACAGATTATAGAAAAGGTTAAGATTAAAACATGACTGAACAAACTGACCTGAGCTATGATTTTGACCTTTATATACTGCAAAGCTCACATGAAGTGTAAATATAGAAAGATTGAGGAAATTATATGAGGAAATGAAAAAGTTACAGCCATTATGTTTTTGTGACAGCCGAGATCGTACATGTGATCCCTATATATTGTTATGAAAAACTATGCGTGTAATACCTGAAAGAAGTATATTGTGTACATAAATAAGTTTACTACTGTTGCTCATTTAATAAGGCAGGATACAAATAAAATAAAAGTCCTTTTAACTGCACGAACATTTGACAAAAAGGTCAAGTAAAAGACTGTTGAGGTTGGTGATCTTTAATATCTGCCCCGCCTCACTAATCGTTTGGATTAGAAAACCCCAACCATAAATAATAAAGGTTATAGGTTACAAGTGTATCTATGTTTCAGGCTTATTTGAAGTCACAGAGGTGGTGTGTCAAGGGAAGTGTGGAACAGATTATTACGCAAGACGTATTACAGGAATCCAGTACAACATGATACTAGGTGGGTTTAATCATTGGCAATATTCACAATATTTCTCTTCTGTTTTAAGGTGTTATGGTAAAGTACAGACACTTTTTCATTATTGAAAAATAAAGTTCTGAGGGTTAAATCATTTAAGGTACTACTTGTGACATTGGTTATTTTTGCCCGAGTTATATTGAGATCATGTGAACTATTACCCAAGGCCAAAAGTAGAGATCCCTTGGTGATCTTTTAAGTCCCCCTACCTTCGGTCGTGGGCAATAGTTCACACAATCTTTTCATGCAGTGGAGGCAAATAGTTCTACTATGGTAAGCCATTCAACTACTTTATTATAAGCCGTCATATACCGGTAGTCAAAATTATTGACCGGTCATTTATATATATTATACAAGATAATGTATACTACTTCAAATACATGCAGTGCTTTTTTCAACATTTTGGGAACATATTAAACCCATACCCTCAACATTGGGAATTTTAGCGTGATTTTTCATAAAATTGTTAAACAAAACAGTCAAACATTTATTTCCTAATTGTATCTTTCATACTGTTTACAGTATAGAAAGATCAACAGAGGCATTTAAAAACATTCCATATTCAATACTTGTCAACATTTTTGCTACTTTTCAGTGTTCTTTCTTTTTCTTCTTTCAATTGGGAATTTTCTTCTCAAAATTGGGAAAAAAAGATATGTTTTGTCATTGGGAATATGACCCAATAACGGCTATATAAACAGCCCAAAAAAAAAGCCCTGCATACTATAATTCGCAATGTATGCTCTCTCATATACACTTTACAAATGATGTCCTAAAGTCCATCTACATCACACGTTGATTACTTAATTTATTGCAGAAGTATGACCCTTTGTTTGACTTATTCATCTACTTCAGTGATAGTTCTAGTATGTATGTTATTATTTGTTCTTGCACTTAAAACAATTTGATATTTTACTCTTTTCAGATCATTCTGTGGTTTTGAGACCTGATATGTCAAGGACGTCTAGAGCAGGCTAGAGGAGATATTGATCCAGAGATGCTTGCTGACATTAACTAGAAATTCAAACATGTAAATTGAAAAAAAAAAAAATCTTAATATATTTTAAAATAGTGTTTATTTATCCTTTCGGTAAATATATTAACATAATAGCGATGACGCAGTTTAGGTTATATTTTAAAATGTTAATTTAGTTGACATCATTATTTTGCTGTTAACTATTTAATAATGAAGATTTTATAGCATGTCTACGTAATTTTGAATCTTCCCTCGTATATTAAACAAGACGCCTCGAATTTTGAAATAGTCAAGATTGCCTTGTGACCCTTTAAAACATGATCTAAATGCATTACTATGTATATAAATGAAGTCATTTTTTTTGTTCTTTTACCTTATCACAAAAGGATGTCCCATTTATAGACCTCAGCTAAGTAAACTGTATTTGGTTATTTAGAGCTACTACCAATGCGTGTGAGAAATCGAAAATACAGAATAACTTTACTCTTATGCTATCAAGTAGATTCCTCTAGTTCCTTTAAATACATCAAACATGAATAGATATAGCATACAGTGCACTGCAAGAACTTGTCAAAGATCAATGAGCATGGAAACATTATACCACCAAAAACAGACAAGATTAGGATCACTGAGTGACCAAATAGGATACTTCTGGAAGTGATAATTGCTAAAAGAGTTAAACCAAACAAGGACAATGCAATCCATATAAATGTAACCAATCAACTTGAAAATGCACCTTAAAATCTGTGTGAAGACCTAGACATTTTTAAAATGAATGAACTATCAAAATGGCTTTTAAGAAAGACAGAACAAAATACCTATTAATGTAACATTCATTAAAAACCCAGATTGTTAAGTGTATTTTGAAAGTTTTTAGGTTTCATGGGATATTTAAAAGCATATAAATTTCATATGCAGCTCCTTTCATATGCTTTTCATATGATACCTTACATATGATTTTCATATGAAAGGAGCTTCATGTGATTCTCATATGATACTTTACATATGATTTTCATATGAAAGGAGCTTCATGTGATTCTCATATGATACTTTACATACGATTTTCATATGGAACTCCTTTCATATGAAAATCATATGATTCTCATATGAAAATCATATGAAAGGTTTCATATGAAAATCATATGTGGCTCCTTTTTGTTGATTCTCATATGAAACCTTTCATATGAGAATCATATGATTTTCATATGTGGCAAGATTGCCTGTGTACATGATGAAGTAAAAAGCATGTTTCGATCTACCATCTCAGGAGATGAGATGAAAGACAGCCATTTATACTTGACATTAGACATGTCAATACAAAGCATATATATATATATAAATATAATTACATACTGTTATTTCACTTCATCGTAAGTTGACGATCGTTGTAATTTCTTAGACCGCTACGTTGTACTATATCTGTGTTGCTTACATCAATATACTTATTATTTTGAGAGTGAAAATACAATATTATGAAAACTTTTGGTGGAAATATAAAGTAGTAGTAAAGTAGTAAAACTATCGCATTTTATTTCTGTCTGACTCTACCGACAACCTTGCCGACAGGAATCTCAATGTCAACAGCATACAACAACATCCGCCGGCATGTTACTTCTGTCTGACTCTACCGACAACCTTGCCGACAGGTATTTCAATGTCAACACCATACAACAACATCCGTCGGCATGTTACTTCTGTCTGACTACCGACAACATTGCCGACAGGTATCTCAATGTCAACACCATACAACAACATATGTCGGCATGTTTACTTCTGTCTGACTACCAACAACCTTGCCGACAGGTATCTCAATGTCAACACATACAACAACATATGTCGGCATGTTTACTTCTGTCTGACTCTACCGATAACTTTGCCGACAGGTATCTCAATGTCAACACCATACAACAACATACGTCGGCATGTTTACTTCTGTCTGACTCTACCGACAACTTTGCCGACAGGTATCTCAATGTCAACATACGTCAGCATGTTTACGTGTGTCCGACTCTTCCGACAATCTTGCCAACAGGTATCTCAATGTCAACACCATACAACAACATACATCGGCATGTTTACCTTTGTCCGACTCAACCGACAACCTTGCCGACATGTATATCAATGTCAACATCATACAACAACATACGTCGGCATGTTTACCTTTGTCCGGCTCTTTAGACAACCTTGCCGACAGGAATCTCAATGTCAACACCATACAACAACATACGTCGGCATGTTAACCTTTGTATGACTTTACCAACAACCTTGTCGGCAGATATATCAATGTCAATACCATACAACAACACACGTCGGCATGTTTACCTTTGTCTGACTCTTCCGACAACCTTGCCGACAGGTATCTCAATGTCTACACCATACAACAACATACGTCGGCAAGATTACCTTTGTCTGACTCTTCCGACAACCTTGTCGACAGGTATCTCAATGTCAACACCATACAACAACATCCGTCGGCATGTTTACCTTTGTCTGACTCTTCCGACAACTCTGCCGACAGGAGCTTCAATTGTCAACACCATACTGCAACATCCGTCGGCACACCAGCAACAGCCCGTGCAGCATTTGAATTCTCGAGATATTCGCATTACCTCCTGAAACGGAATGTCGAACGTCGTTTGTTATGCAATATTTATAATATAACCCCTAAAAAATTATATGTCAAAATTGTATAAATGTCATATTCATATCATAGACCATGCATTATGTCTGCTTTATTAGTTCAGTGAAGAATCGTTGATGCGCATAGTGGGTAATTTTAATAATTGTAATACCCATACATTATTATAATTCATACTTTCACATGACGTCATCAAAATAATTTGACCAATCAGAGATCAATAAACCGACACACCTCTGCATTTTGGTAGAGGGTACACTCCGTGTTTGTAGCATGGTCGCTGACATTTCCTTTGTATCTCCACAGTTGTAAATCATTTCATTGACATTATCGTTGATGATCAATGCGTTTAACAATATGAACAGGGTAGACAGCGATTGTCATTTCGAACTTAGAAAATGTCCTACTAGGACGGGACTACACTTAGTTTATTAATGAAAAATAAATAAATGTCATATAAACAAATGTCATGTAAACAAATGCCATATAAATAAATGTCATACTGATATATAAACAAATGTCATATGAACAAATGCCATATAAACAAAAGCAGTATTAACATATGTAAACAAATTGCATATACACGTATGTCCTTTAAACAAATGTCATATATATTTATAAACAAATGTCATCTAAACCAATGTCCTATAAACAAATGTGTTTGCTTCTGTTTGACAGGATTTTATCAAAACAGAAGACATCATTTTCATATCATAGACAATTGAACACTAGTTGGAAATATATTTTAATTGATCAATTTTAGCGATACACATAACTAGATCATTTGAACAGCGTTTCTGATTGTATTACATCTTATCGGTGGCATTAAGCCAACGTTACTGATGCACCGCATCGTGACTATATAACATACCCGGGTGTTATTATCGGTGACATAAGATCAACGTTAATGATACACCGCATCATGACAATATAACATACCTGGGTGTTATTATCGGTGACATTAGATCAACGTTACTGATGCACCACAGCATGACAATATAACATACCTGGGTGTTATTATCGGTGACATAAGATCAACGTTAATGATACACCGCATCATGACAATATAACATACCTGGGTGTTATTATCGGTAACATTAGATCAACGTTAATGATACACCGCATCATGACAATATAACATACCTGGGTGTTATTATCGGTGACATAAGATCAACGTTAATGATACACCGCATCATGACAATATAACATACCTGGGTGTTATTATCGGTGACATTAGATCAACGTTAATGATACACCGCATCATGACAATAGAACATACCTGGGTGTTATTATCGGTGACATTAGATCAACGTTAATGATACACCGCATCATGACAATATAACATAGCTGGGTGTTATTATCGGTGACATTAGATCAACGTTACTGATACACCGCATCATGACAATATAACATACCTGCGTGTTATTATCGGTGATGTGGAGCTGGAATCCACGAACTTGTGGGAAGAAACATCGCTCGCACAGGCTGGATTCTGAAATGAAATGGGAGATGAATGCCATATAGGAGATCAATGCCATATAGGAGATTAAGGATGTTGCCAATATTAATGACTAACCCTTAACCCGCTGAGCACAACTATAATAGCCTTTGCATCCAGTGTAAACACAGATCAGCCTCTGAGTAACGGCTGCTGATCAAACATTTTCCCCAAAACACTCCTTTGTCACATAAATGGAATGGTCTTAATTCAAACGATAAGTGTTAAAGGTTAAAGTGCATGCAACCTGCTAGAATGGCAGTCGTCCCAGTGATTATAATTTTCTTTAATATTTTACAATCTGAATCAAAGTAAAATCTTAAAATCTCAAACATTTCTGAATAGCTCTGACCAATTGAGCGAATAATTCAAAGGGGACTTAATGCAGACTTGTATTTGATGATAGTTTGAGTTATCTCAAATAATACAGACATTAACAAACGTAAGGACAGTCTAGCAACCTGCGATAACTCAAGTTTCTGATATCGAACAGTCAAAGTTCCTAAATACCCATCAAGGAATATGTCAATAATATTCTTAGTGTTTTGTGTATTTCTTGATAAACTGTAGTTGTATATCTGGGCCGCGTTTTATGAAACAACTTACGACCTTTTAAAACAAATGACGACCATTTTGATTGTAAATGCTTCACTATAACTTTTCAAATAAACGTGATTTCATTTCATGTTCTTATTCACGTGATAATTCTGCACTGCGTGCACACATAATTGCCTACATTGATTGAATGCTTAGATGAAAAAAGTGAACGATTTTAAAATGTGAGACTTATCGTTAGATGTTTAATAAAACAGGGCCCTGGAGAATAAAGAATCATAACACGGAATAAGCTCAAATCGCACGCACACCTTTTAAAGACTGCAAGGCAATGTGTTTTCTTGCAAATATAACAATTATAAAATGGGAACTGAGTAATTATGTTAAATAAATATGCATTAATACAACCAAACTGACTCAAGAGACCACCTTTATAAAGAGACCGGTCACCAGCTTTAAAACACCACAGTTTCAGTTCCACATTATATAGTTTACACTGTATTGTTTAAGTGAACAAGTGTGATACTCCCTTCAGCGGTCAGTTAATATAAGTTTGAATGTACATACGACACTAAGCTTAATAGCTTGCTATGGAAACTGAGGGAAAGGCGGTGATTTGAAATATATTCAGGTTTTAACAAAATGTTGTATCCCTATTTAGAAAAATGTATGAGTTAGGTCCGCAATACGAAGTTTTTTCTCCTTTCCAATCCAGTAAAGGTTGTTAACATTTTGAAATAACACATCGTGTGACCCTGACAAGCCACGACACGCTTCGGAAAGTTAACGATAAATTTTATTCAGTCTATATATAATACGGTGAATTATATAGTTTATGATTTAAGAGTAATAAATGGCGATGATATCACGGTTACGGTGGTAATACTTATATAGTTTATGATTTAAAGTAATAAATGGCGATGATATCACGGTTACGTAACTTCTATTTTGTTTTCAGCACAGTTTAGGCTATGTATGACGGTCTATTTTTTGTGGTAGAGGAAGACCGCCAACTTTAAAATTCCTAGGTAGAACCAGTGATGTATGCCTCCCGTCATCCGTAAAAATCGACACATCCTCACTTACAAGTTGAGTTCCCAGTGGGATTCAAACCCGCAGCGGTGAGAGACGAGAAGGTTTACAACCAAACTTCGTTAACCCTCGACCGCGGAGGCAATTCCATTTTTGACACTCACTGTTGAAAAGGTATCATGTTGTATCTATATGCAGGTAAATCGTGAACATCTGTTATACCATTAGGCACACGTTTTTTGGTTCTTACAAACTATTCAAATCTTATCAAGGAGGTACAATACGATACTTTCAATATTTTAGAAACTCCAACTGACCAATAAGTTTTCACATTTCTGCAGATCTAGAAAATGACTAGCATGCACTTGCGCTATCTAACAAAAGAACTGTCGAATTACAGGCAAAACGTCACCTGGTCAAAACGTCCCCAAATTGGTCAAAACGTCCCCCTTTTTTGGTCAAAACGTCCCCCAATTTATTTCTAAATGCTTCCGGAATAACTCGAATTTCGTACTCATATATTATTTTTATTGTTATTACTCTTCATAAAAAAGTTGTATTCATTTTTTTTAGATTTTCTTGTTGGTTTGGGGACGTTTTGACTATTTGAAAATACCAAAGTGGGACGTTTTGACCAATTTGGGGATGTTTTGACCAGGGGACATTTTGACTAGGGGACGTTTTGACTGGCAACCGAACTGTCATTTACTTCACTCGCTCATCTGTTTTTCTCCTGTGTAAGTGTTCACCCTATTATGACAAACACTATTATTGGATTCGCATCAACTTTGAAATGTTCCTACCGTTTGAAGACTTCTCGGATAAATTCGATATACATAAACACTATAAGTAGCGCATTAAGTCAAACGAACTCAGTTTTGTATGACAGAGGAACACCTTCTAAATTGAATACAACATATCCTCTCGAATGTTCGACACCTGGAAATATGAATAGTTCATATATATCTCAGTTAGAGAATTCTGATACTTCAGTGTTCGAGCCTTTAACGACACCTAAAACATATGCAATGGATAGTAAAGCTACAGTTGTCTCCCTTGAGTCAAAAAACGGTCCTACGAACACAGATATCATGGCATATCTTGCGAAGATTGATTCAAAAATATCTGTTATGGATACGCGGTTGCTATCACTTGATTCTCTTGAAAAGAAGGTCGACGGATTTGACCAGGATCTAAAAAAATTGTGGCTACATATAGATACAATTAACAAATCGTGTGTCGAAAGGATTAATAAAGCAGAGGATAAACTCGAATCCACAGACTTTGCCATAGGCATCGCGAATGACAAACTGTCTCAAATGGAAAGAGAAAATGTGAAATTTAAAGAAACTATAACATATCTACAATCCCAATCCATGAGAAACAATTTAATATTTGGCGGTATTCCAGAATCCAGAGACGAAAAACCCGAGGAAACAGAGTATAAACTTCGACAGTTTTTGTGTGAAAAGCTAGAAATAGCTCAAGATATTGTAACAAACATGAAAATGGAACGCGTACACAGGATCGGTGCCCCTGCCCCAGGGTATAAACGCAAAATTGTGTGTAAATTTAATTTGTTTCCAGACCGCGAAATGGTTAGAAAACTGGGATTCAAACTTGCAAACAGCGAGTTCTTCCTTCACGAGCAGTTTCCGCCGGAAGTGATTGCCAAGCGACGAAAGCTTACGCCTTTGCTGAAAGACGCCAAGAGAGATGGCAAACGGGCTTGGATCAGCTACGATACACTGTACATAGACGGGAAACAGGTCAAACCATAGGAATCAACCGAGGTTGGATTGAGTGTTCTTGTTTGGAACTGTAATGGACTAACTAACAGTAAAAAAGAAAACAATGATTTTGTAAATATTTTGTTTCAAAATGATATTGTCATTCTAACAGAGTCATGGACAGATAAAGACAGTGAACTAGATTTTCCAGGATATACTTGTTTTAATTATTATCGTAAATTCAGACACAGGCGAGCTAAGAGAAACAGTGGTGGTATTGTTGTTTATATTAAAGACACTTTAAAAAATGGTATTTCTATTATTAAAGATCGATTCGATACCATGTTATGGTTAAAGTTAGATAAGATTTTCTTTGGAAATGATGAAGATATTTACTTATGTGGTGTGTATCTATGGGGTGATGACTCGCCTGCTTCAACCATTATTGATGCGGACTTATTTCTAGTATTACAAAATGATATTAACTACTATGAATCTTTAGGTCGTGTACTAGTCACAGGGGATTGTAATGCAAGGGTGTCTATTAAAAACGATTATATTCTTTTCGATAGGATTGTCGATGAAATTGACGCAACTGATTATATTCCAGATAACCCTTTAGAGAGATTCTCACAAGACAGTGTTTCAAACGCCCAAGGGGTTAAATTACTCGATTTGTGTAAATCTACATCTATGCGATTAGCTAACGGACGCTTAGGTTTTGATTGTGGTGTGGGCGAATTTACATACGTGAATCGGAACGCATGTAGCGTTATTGATTATTTGTTATTGAAAGAAATTGATTTTCCGCTTGTTAACAATTTTAAAATCGGCAATTTCACAGAATTCAGCGATCATGCACCTTTATCGTTCACTGTAAATACTATGAATCGTACAGTTAATACTAATCCGTGTGATCGCGAATACATCTCATGTAAATGGAATGAGGCGAATAAAGAATTATTCCGTAATAGGATAATTGGCAAGTTACCGGTATTCACATCAATTGTAAATGATATGAATATTCGTGATAAAGATAGTATTAATAACGTAGTGTCGAGTTTTACCAATTTAATGACAGAGGCTGGTGACCTCTTGTTTGTAAAACAGATAACGGTTAAGAATGGTTTCAGTCTGTAAACTCGGACTCAAACAAATGGTTTGATGTTGATTGTCGCCAGGCTAAGCAGTTATACAAAGAGGCGTTATTTTTGTTTAATACGAATAAATCAAATTTAAATAGAAATTCGCTTTCTGATAAAAAAGCGAGCTATAAAGCAATAATAAAGAAAAAAAGACGTGCATATAAATATAGACAAATGAAAGAACTGGAACAGATGCGACATTCAAAACCACGCGATTTTTGGAAACTGTTTAACAGAAAAAAGCAAAACAATACCGATATCACCCTAGATGAGTTTCATACATATTTTAAAGACTTATTTAAGGACATAAAAAACGCGAAAAATGACGAAGCTGAATCTTTTAATAATAACCATAATTTTGATGATAATTATCCTATTTTTAATGAATTAGACATGCCTATAACTATTCCGGAAGTAGAGGCAGCGATTAAGTCGCTACGCAAAAATAAAGCCGCCGCCGGCGACAATATATTGAACGAATACTTTATATCAACCTGTGATATATTGGCGGGGCATATAACTGATATTTTCAATGCGATTTTTGATTCTGGAGTTTTTCCAGAAGAGTGGACGAAAGGATATATGATAGCATTACATAAAAAGGGAAATAAAAATATCGCAAATAATTACAGAGGCATAACCTTGGTCAGTAGTATGGGCAAACTGTTTTCAAGCATCTTAAATAAACGTATCGATAAATGGTGTGACGATAATAATAAAATATCCGATGCTCAGTTTGGATTTAGAAAAGGTAAATCTACAACAGATGCTGTGTTTATATTACATAATATCATTGAAAAAATATTAAATGCTAAAGGTAGGCTTTATTGTGCATTCATAGACCTTAAAAAGGCTTTTGACTCTATTAATAGAAATGCACTCTGGTTAAAATTGTACAAATTAGGTATTAATGGGAAAATGCTTAGAATAATTCGATCGATGTATGATATTGTTAAAAGTTGTATTAAGCACTGTGGATCATTTTCTGATTTTTTTGATATATCAGTCGGATTAAAGCAAGGGGAGATAATCTCGCCGATAATGTTTGCGCTTTTTCTAGAAGACCTAGAGTTATATTTATATACAAGTATTAAAAGCGGACTTTCATTTAATGATATATCTCTTATCCTTCTGCTTTTTGCCGATGACATGATTTTAATAGGCACAAGTATAGAAGACCTGCAAAGTAGTTTAAATAACTTATATAACTATTGTGAAACATGGAGCCTAGAGGTAAATACAGATAAGACTAAGGTGGTGGTTTTTCGTAACCGAGGAACAACCAGAGTTACTGGAAATTGGTCTTATAACGGTACCATTCTCGAAGTGGTCGACGACTTTAACTATTTAGGAGTTGTGTTCAACTATACAGGGTCGTTTACGCTTAACCAACAAACATTATGTGGTAAAGCGCTTAAAGCTATGAACCTTCTATCAATAAATATAAAGAAATATGAGTTAAAACCGAAAACAGCTTTACAATTGTTTGATGCTTTTGTAGGTTCTATTCTTAATTATGGCAGTCAAGTGTGGGGTTTTACTAAATCCAAGGAAATTGAAAGAATTCACTTAAAGTATTGTAAACAAGTTCTTGGTGTAAAATTATCGACAAGTAATGCAGGGGTATACGGGGAATTGGGCCGTTATCCGTTATATATAAATAGACATGTTAGTATCATTAAATACTGGCTAAGAGCGGTCAATACTGATAACGTTATTATAAAACACGTGTATGAAAGCGCAAAATCTGACTGTGAAAGGGGATTAAAAAATTGGGTGTCAAAAGTCATGTCATTACTAAATAGTAGTGGTTTCATGTATGCATGGCTTGACCCAAGCTCACTAAATGCAATACATTTTGTACCGATATACAAACAACGACTAATAGATAATTATGTCCAAAACTGGTCAACCGACCTTGAAACGAATAGAGTGCTAACTCTTTACAAATCTGTTAAAAACCATTTTGAATATGATAATTACCTAGATATATTGCATACCAGGCGCGATCGCAGTGTGGTAACCAGATTACGCTTGTCCTCTCATAGTTTAAGGATCGAGACAGGGAGGTATTCTCGTGAAAGGTTAGAAAGACATGAACGGATATGTCAAATATGTAACACTAATGATATAGAGGACGAGTTCCATTTTGCGTTAATATGTCCTATTTATAATACAATCAGAAGTAAATATATAAAACGATATTATAGCCATAGGCCTAGTATGTTTAAATTCATTGTTCTCCTTCAGTCAACAAACAAAAAAGATGTTATCAATTTTAGCAAATACATCTCAGAAGCTTTCTCTTTAAGACGTACCATGATAAATAACTTATAATCTCGTTCATCCTCACTATAATATAATTGTTCTATTGTACCGTATTAGATTTTGATTCCTATATATATATATATTTTTTTTTTTTTCTCCGTGATATATCTCCTTTTTTTCATATTAATTCATAAATTAATGAACCTGTACTAATCTTGTTATTGTGGTCAAATTATATTTGTAAAATGTATGTTTATATGATGAAAAACTATGTAATAGTTTAAGTCAATAAAATTTCTTCTTCTTCTTCTTCATGTTCCATTTTTGACATATTTAGGACTAGTAAATGCAATTCCAAGAAAGTGGAAAACAATAATAACAAATAAAAATAAACTCGAACAGCCGATACATAACAACATAAACAAACATAAAAAAGCAAAACAGATCAATAAAATGTTTTATCCAGACCTTTTAAATCTTATAGTAGAATTGCCTACAAATTCACAACAAAAATGGAACACAGATTTTAACAAGGTTCTGAGTAAAGATAGCTGGAAAACTCTATACAGTCAACCTTTCCGTATAGTTGATGACGCATATCTTCAAAGCCTTCAATACAAAATATTCCATAGAATTGTGTTTACAAATGCGAGACTATATAAAAGCGGATTGTCAGAAACAGAACTATGTACATTTTGTAATAACACAAAAGAAACAATGATTCATTTGTTTTATGATTGCATGTGGTCAAAAAATGTCTTAATATATTTATGTTACCAATTAAGAGACCAGTGAGAAATCTCAGTCGAAATGAACCCCGAAAATATTCTTTTGGGCCCAGAATGCTCTTCAATTTCAGATATTATAATATATATATGTACAAAAAATATATTAACTCATGCAGATTGAAAAAATGTCTACTTAATGTCGCAATCTTTATTGAAGAACTGAAACGTTTTAGAAATCTTGAATTGTACTCAACATACATGTACCCCATACTGAAGTCAAATCATATCAAAGCAAGATGGAATATTGTTCAAAATATGTTGATCAATTAAGGCTTTCATATTGTATATTTGTCTATTGTTTATACTTTTATAAAGTTGGCGAGTGGTAAAGTGTTAAACAAAGTAGATATGTTCCCTCTGTTTCTCCCCTTTTCTTATCTGTAAATTATATATGTTAACTGGTATACATTTGATGTCTGAATAAAATATTAAAAACAAAAAAAACAAAAAAAAATTGAAATGAACTATTTAATTAGGGTATTGTGTTCTGCAAATTAAAAGTAGATGCATATATGGTATACTGAAAGCCAGAGCCCACTCCCAGCCTACCCCGACAACCATTATTACACCCTCTCTCGCCCCTCCCCACACACCAAACACACACGATGTGGACAATATATTCAAAATAGTATATCGATCACATTATGGCGATTTGTGTGTAGCTCGGGTGCCCACTTGTATAGGAACGGAAATGTCCTAGCGGTCACATACTCATGTCATTATTGTTGCCAATAACACGTACGAAGGCTTATGGCTTACGCATTCGCAACATCTCGTACAATACTTCGCAGTATAATCGAAGGTTTCCATATTGGTTACGTCATCGCGTCTTAGGTTCCCGCCAAAACAAATTTGCACTCAAAATCAAAGTTATCATCCTAATGTTGCAATGTCATTAAGCCGATTGCTCCATCAATAGTTTATTTACATGAAAGCAGTGATAAAACCTTCATCCGCATTGTATAAAACAAACATTCAACTCAAAGTATACATCAACACGTGTGGGTAGCGGCCATACTGTTTACATAGTAACAGTGCACTATTTTCTATTTACAAAATGTCAAGGTTTTTAACATACCAAAGCTCGATATACACACGTGGCAGGACTTTGAAGAATGACGGGATTGGCAGCGTTTTCACGATTGATGGCTTACGGTGTGAGTGAGCGATCATGCGTGCAAGTTCCTATGTGATGAGGATACATGTTGTGCGTGTTAGGATGTATTTGACATATATACACAATGGACCTAGGATAACGAATGGTTTTATATCGATTCCTTGCTTAAATCTCTATCGAACTGGGATTATTTCTTTCTTATATCAATAATGTTGGTTCATGTGAGACATTGCAAAAATGTCAAAGTAGTTACATCATAGTTGCGTCACTCACCTTCTTGAACGAAGAATATTTGCTGATTCATATTGTTTGTGATCTCATATCGGTTACAGGTCTCGAACCCAGTCATGACTGAAATATACATAATATATATATTCAGTCGCATACTATACATATGCAATCAAATAATATACGTATTCAATCACAATATATATATATATAATTATGTAATATGCATATGGAATCACATAATATACGTATGGAATCCCAAAATATACAGATGCAGTTATGTAATATACATATGCAATCACATAATATACGTATGCAATTACATAATATACATATGATATCACATAATATACGTATGCAATTATATAATATACATATGCAATCACATAATATACGTATGCAATCACTAGCATACGTATGCAATCACATAATATACATATGAAATCACATAATATATGTATGCAGTCACATAATATACATATGCAATTATATTATATACATATGGCATCACATAATATACGTATGCAATTATATAATATACATATGCAATCACATAATATACGTATGCAATCACATAATATACAAATGCAATCACATAATATACGCAATATACAAATGCAATCACATAATATACGTATGCAATCACTAGTATACTTATGCAATCACATAATATACATACGAAATCACATAATATACGTATGCAGTCACATAATATACATATGCAATTATATAGTATACATATGGAATCACATAATATACATATGCAATCACATAATATACGTATACAATCACATAATATACGTATGCAATCACATAATATACGTATGCAATCACATAATACACGTATGCTATCACATAATATACTTATGCAATCTCATACTATACCTATGCAATTACATAATATACGTAATCTATCACATAATATACGAAGCAAAAACATAATATACATATGAAATCACATAATATACGTAAGCAATCACATAATATTATAGGTTATTGCATTTGTATGGCTAAATATTACTTGGAACGAGTTGTTTTGGCAAAGGACGACGAGCTTGCGAGTCGTCCTGCGCCAAAACAACGAGTTCCAAGTAATATTTAGCCATACAAATTCAATAACCTTTTTATTGTATACTTTCATATTGTTTTTGATCAATGTTAATTGTATGACTATTACTTTTCATTGTATTTGTGTTATTTTTATAGCTTTTGATGGAATTCCTATCTTGCCATTCAGTTTCATTTTGTATGGATGATTATTTTGCGCGAAAACGACGTCGACGTCGGATGACGTCATTAAAAACATCAAGCGAATTTCGGAAGTTTGTTTACCATTCGATAACGTTAAAAACAGTGGGTAAGTGACCATTTGAATTATTATATCAATTTTTGACATAAAAGGTTGTAAAAAAACACGTATTGTTTTGTTGACACTATAGGAAGGATTCCGTTATTTTTATTTGAAAGTAGTTCCTTATTTCTATTTCGCGGCTCTTAGCAAGCACGAGCAAAAGTTCCAGTGCAATATCAATGCGTGCAATATCGTAGAATATTGCACGCTTAGCTCAATGCAAACTAAACGGGACAATATGAGAGTATACAATAAATGTATGGATTCACATACGAAGACACATAATATACATATGCAATC
Source organism: Cyrtodaria siliqua (assembly GCA_037043455.1). Taxonomy (NCBI): domain Eukaryota; kingdom Metazoa; phylum Mollusca; class Bivalvia; order Adapedonta; family Hiatellidae; genus Cyrtodaria; species Cyrtodaria siliqua. The sequence continues at coordinate 20,021 of JAWPHD010014108.1, forward strand.
ACATAATATACATATGAAATTATATAATATACATATGTAAGCATACAATATACATATGTAATCACATAATGCACATACGAAGACACATAATATACATATGCAATCACATAATATACATATGAAATTATGTAATATACATATGCATTCATACAATATAGATATGTAATCACATAATTCACATACGGAGACACATAATATACATAAGCAATCACATAATATACATATGAAATTATGTAATATACATATGCATTCATACAATATAGATATGTAATCACATAATTCACATACGGAGACATAATATACATAAGCAATCACATAATATACGTGTGGAATCACATAATATACGTGTGGAATCACATAATATACGTGTGGAATCACATAATATACGTGTGGAATCACATAATATACGTGTGGAATCACATAATATACGTGTGGAATCACATAATATACGTGTGGAATCACATAATATACGTGTGGAATCACATAATATACGTGTGGAATCACATAATATACGTGTGGAATCACATAATATACGTGTGGAATCACATAATATACGTGTGGAATCACATAATATACGTGTGGAATCACATAATATACATAAGCAATCACATAATATACGTGTGGAATCACATAATATACGTGTGGAATCACATAATATACATAAGCAATCACATAATATACGTGTGGAATCACATAATATACATAAGCAATCACATAATATACATGTGGAATCACATAATATACATAAGCAATCACATAATATACGTGTGGAATCACATAATATACGTGTGGAATCACATAATATACATGTGGAATCACATAATATACATAAGCAATCACATAATATACGTGTGGAATCACATAATATACGTGTGGAATCACATAATATACGTGTGGAATCACATAATATACGTGTGGAATCACATAATATACATAAGCAATCACATAATATACGTGTGGAATCACATAATATACGTGTGGAATCACATAATATACGTGTGGAATCACATAATATACGTGTGGAATCACATAATATACATAAGCAATCACATAATATACGTGTGGAATCACATAATATACGTGTGGAATCACATAATATACGTGTGGAATCACATAATATACGTGTGGAATCACATAATATACGTGTGGAATCACATAATATACGTGTGGAATCACATAATATACGTGTGGAATCACATAATATACGTGTGGAATCACATAATATACGTGTGGAATCACATAATATACGTGTGGAATCACATAATATACGTGTGGAATCACATAATATACATAAGCAATCACATAATATACGTGTGGAATCACATAATATACGTGTGGAATCACATAATATACATAAGCAATCACATAATATACGTGTGGAATCACATAATATACATAAGCAATCACATAATATACATGTGGAATCACATAATATACATAAGCAATCACATAATATACGTGTGGAATCACATAATATACGTGTGGAATCACATAATATACATGTGGAATCACATAATATACATAAGCAATCACATAATATACGTGTGGAATCACATAATATACGTGTGGAATCACATAATATACGTGTGGAATCACATAATATACGTGTGGAATCACATAATATACATAAGCAATCACATAATATACGTGTGGAATCACATAATATACGTGTGGAATCACATAATATACGTGTGGAATCACATAATATACGTGTGGAATCACATAATATACATAAGCAATCACATAATATACGTGTGGAATCACATAATATACGTGTGGAATCACATAATATACATAAGCAATCACATAATATACGTGTGGAATCACATAATATACATAAGCAATCACATAATATACATGTGGAATCACATAATATACATAAGCAATCACATAATATACGTGTGGAATCACATAATATACGTGTGGAATCACATAATATACATGTGGAATCACATAATATACATAAGCAATCACATAATATACGTGTGGAATCACATAATATACGTGTGGAATCACATAATATACATGTGGAATCACATAATATACGTGTGGAATCACATAATATACATGTGGAATCACATAATATACATAAGCAATCACATAATATACGTGTGGAATCACATAATATACGTGTGGAATCACATAATATACGTGTGGAATCACATAATATACGTGTGGAATCACATAATATACGTGTGGAATCACATAATATACGTGTGGAATCACATAATATACGTGTGGAATCACATAATATACGTGTGGAATCACATAATATACGTGTGGAATCACATAATATACGTGTGGAATCACATAATATACGTGTGGAATCACATAATATACGTGTGGAATCACATAATATACGTGTGGAATCACATAATATACGTGTGGAATCACATAATATACGATGGAATCACATAATATACGATGGAATCACATTATCTACATATTCAATTATATAATATACATATGCAATCATACAATATACATATTTGATCACATAATTCACATACGAAGACACATAATATACATATACAATCACATAATATACGTATGCAATTATATAATATACGTATGCAATCACATAATATACATAAGCAATCACATAATATAGGTATGGAATCACATAAGATACATATGCAGTCACATAATATACTTATGCAATCACATAATATACGTATGCAATTATATAATATACGTATGCAATCACATAATATACTTATGCAATCACATAATATACATAAGCAATCACATAATATACGTATCGAATCACATAATATAGGTATGAAATCACATATGCAATTATATAATATACATAATGTTATGCAATCATACACTATACATATAGTAACCACATAATGCACAGACGAAGACACATAATATACATATGCAATCACATAATATACATATGGAATTATATAATATCCATATGCAATCATACAATATGCATATGTAATCACATAATGCACTTACGAAGACACATAATATACGTATGCAATTATGTACTATATGTATGCAATCACATAATATACGTATGCAATTATATAATATGCATATGCAATCATACAACATGCATATGCAATAAAATAATATACGTATGCAATTATATAATATACGTATGTAATCACATAATATGTGTATGCAATCACATAATATACGTATGCAATCACATAATATACGTATGCAATCACATAATATACATATGCAATCACATAATATACGTATGCAATTATAAAATATACACATGCAATCATACAATATTCGTATGCAGTCTCATAATGCACATACGCAGTCACATAATATACATATAAAATAGCATAATATACACATATTATCACATAGTATACATATTCAATCATATAATAATGTTCAGTGACATCATATACATATTTAATCCCATATTATAATACACCCGCACTATATAGTCTATTTTATAATATCTCGTTATATTGAACGATATATCACTGTAATTTTTGCGACGTTAGGAGAATAAGCATTGCGCATTGCGCATAGCGCATTGTAACGTACGCAACGTTAGGAGAGTAAGCAAAGCAATGCGAAAGATTTCAGATGTGTGCGTTATTTTCACATTTTAGGGGTATTAGAATAGAAATAGAACATCATTTACGGTAAATTATCTATAATATATCACGGTTTGTCGTTCAATTGTAAACAATAATTTCACTCGTTCAGTTGAAAGGGCGAGTGAAATTATTGTTTGCAATTGAACTCCAAACCGTGATATATTAAACGATAATTCACAGTACACGATGTTCTATTTCTTAAATATACATATGCAAGTACGTAAGATTGCCGCGTGTTCCTTTAATAGTTTAAGTATCAACTAATTAAATATGGCTACATTAATATGAATATTCATATAATGCAAAAAGTCATATTCTAATATCAAAGTGTATCGTGTGTCACTGTTATGTGAATGTGTGTCGTGCGTGCGTGCGTGCGTGCGTGCGTGCGTGTGTGCGTGAGTATGTACAGCTGACCAAACTCATGACCTCCCGCATGCGAGGTGGCAGCTCTAGAGACAACTAAACCACCGCTGCGGTTCAATATTAATACTTATAACTTTTTATTTGTGACACAAAAACGCCGTTGTACTTTTCATTCTAAACTGATGATATTAAAGATACATACGATTGTCCGACAATAGCAATAGTAAAAAGATAACTTGTGTTATGCCCCGAAGGGAGGAAGTATATATTAATCGCACCATCCGCCCGTTCATCCGTTCATTTGTTCATCCGTCCGTCCGAAACAATTGTATCTCAGCCATATTTGTGAAGCGAAATTCAAGAAACTTCAAACAACTGTCAATCACAGTGAGAATAGCGTGTCATGTGCAACATTCGAGTCGGTACACCCATTTGCAATGTGGCAATTGGTGGTCAATGGCCAAATGATACAAAATCGTTTGTCAGCCACAAAATTTAATACTGAAGAGAATTTTACGAAACTTCACAAAATGTTAATCACAGTAAGTAGTTGTGTCACGTGTAATCATCACGCTCGTACCTCAGACACATTAAGTAGTTGTGTCACGTGTAATCATCACGCCCGTACTTCAGAAACAGTAAGTAGTTGTGTCACGTGTCATCATCACGCTCGTACCTCAGACGCAGTAAGTAGTTGTGTCGCGTGTCATCATCACGCTCGTACCTCAGACGCAGTAAGTAGTTGTGTCGCGTGTAATCATCACGCCCGTACCTCAGACACAGTAAGTAGTTGTGTCACGTGTAATCATCACGCTCGTACCTCAGACACAGTAAGTAGTTGTGTCACGTGTAATCATCACGCTCGTACCTCAGACACAGTAAGTAGTTGTGTCACGTGTCATCATCACGCTCGTACCTCAGACACAGTAAGTAGTTGTGTCACGTGTCATCATCACGCTCGTACCTCAGACACAGTAAGTAGTTGTGTCGCGTGTAATCATCACGCTCGTACCTCAGACACAGTAAGTAGTTGTGTCACGTGTCATCATCACGCTCGTACCTCAGACGCAGTAAGTAGTTGTGACACGTGTAATCATCACGCTCGTACCTCAGACACAGTAAGTAGTTGTTTCACGTGTCATCATCACGCTCGTACCTCAGACACAGTAAGTAGTTGTGTCGCGTGTCATCATCACGCTCGTACCTCAGACACAGTAAGTAGTTGTGTCACGTGTAATCATCACGCTCGTACCTCAGACACAGTAAGTAGTTGTGTCACGTGTCATCATCACGCTCGTACCTCAGACACAGTAAGTAGTTGTGTCACGTGTAATCATCACGCTCGTACCTCAGACTCACACAATGTTAATCACAGTAAGTAGTTGTGTCACGTGTCATCATCACGCTCGTACCTCAGACACAGTAAGTAGTTGTGTCGCGTGTCATCATCACGCTCGTACCTCAGACACAGTAAGTAGTTGTGTCACGTGTAATCATCACGCTCGTACCTCAGACACATTAAGTAGTTGTGTCACGTGTAATCATCACGCCCGTACCTCAGAAACAGTAAGTAGTTGTGTCACGTGTCATCATCACGCTCGTACCTCAGACGCAGTAAGTAGTTGTGTCGCGTGTCATCATCACGCTCGTACCTCAGACGCAGTAAGTAGTTGTGTCGCGTGTAATCATCACGCCCGTACCTCAGACACAGTAAGTAGTTGTGTCACGTGTAATCATCACGCTCGTACCTCAGACACAGTAAGTAGTTGTGTCGCGTGTAATCATCACGCTCGTACCTCAGACACAGTAAGTAGTTGTGTCACGTGTAATCATCACGCCCGTACCGCAGACTCACACAATGTTAATCACAGTAAGTAGTTGTGTCACGTGTAATCATCACGCTCGTACCTCAGACACATTAAGTAGTTGTGTCACGTGTAATCATCACGCCCGTACCTCAGAAACAGTAAGTAGTTGTGTCACGTGTCATCATCACGCTCGTACCTCAGACGCAGTAAGTAGTTGTGTCGCGTGTCATCATCACGCTCGTACCTCAGACGCAGTAAGTAGTTGTGTCGCGTGTAATCATCACGCCCGTACCTCAGACGCAGTAAGTAGTTGTGTCACGTGTCATCATCACGCTCGTACCTCAGACACAGTAAGTAGTTGTGTCACGTGTAATCATCACGCTCGTACCTCAGACACAGTAAGTAGTTGTGTCGCGTGTAATCATCACGCCCGTACCTCAGACACAGTAAGTTGTTGTGTCACGTGTAATCATCACGCCCGTACCTCAGACTCACACAATGTTAATCACAGTAAGTAGTTGTGTCACGTGTAATCATCACGCTCGTACCTCAGACACAGTAAGTAGTTGTGTCACGTGTAATCATCACGCCCGTACCTCAGACTCACACAATGTTAATCACAGTAAGTAGTTGTGTCACGTGTCATCATCACGCCCGTACCTCAGACTCACACAATGTTAATCACAGTAAGTAGTTGTGTCACGTGTCATTATCACGCTCGTACCTCAGACACAGTATGTAGTTGTGTCACGTGTAATCATCACGCCCGTACCTCAGACACAGTAAGTAGTTGTGTCGCGTGTCATCATCACGCTCGAACCTCAGACGCAGTAAGTAGTTGTGTCGCATGTCATCATCACGCCCGTACCGCAAACACAGTAAGTAGTTGTGTCACGTGTCATCATCACGCTCGTACCTCAGACACAGTAAGTAGTTGTGTCACGTGTCATCATCACGCCCGTCCCTCAGACACAGTAAGTAGTTGTGTCATGTGTAATCATCACGCTCGTACCTCAGACACAGTAAGTAGTTGTGTCACGTGTCATCATCACGCTCGTACCTCAGACACAGTAAGTAGTTGTGTCACGTGTCATCATCACGCTCGTACCTCAGACACAGTAAGTAGTTGTGTCACGTGTAATCATCACGCCCGTACCTCAGACACAGTAAGTAGTTGTGTCACGTGTAATCATCACGCCCGTACCTCAGACACAGTAAGTAGTTGTGTCACGTGTAATCATCACGCTCGTACCTCAGACACAGTAAGTAGTTGTGTCACGTGTAATCATCACGCTCGTACCTCAGACACATTAAGTAGTTGTGTCACGTGTAATCATCACGCCCGTACCTCAGACACAGTAAGTAGTTGTGTCACGTGTAATCATCACGCTCGTACCTCAGACACAGTAAGTAGTTGTGTCACGTGTAATCATCACGCCCGTACCTCAGACACAGTAAGTAGTTGTGTCACGTGTAATCATCACGCTCGTGCCTCAGACACAGTAAGTAGTTGTGTCGCGTGTAATCATCACGCCCGTACCTCAGACACAGTAAGTAGTTGTGTCACGTGTAATCATCACGCTCGTACCTCAGACACAGTAAGTAGTTGTGTCGCGTGTAATCATCACGCCCGTACCTCAGACACAGTAAGTAGTTGTGTCACGTGTAATCATCACGCTCGTACCTCAGACACAGTAAGTAGTTGTGTCGCGTGTAATCATCACGCTCGTACCTCAGACACAGTAAGTAGTTGTGTCGCGTGTAATCATCACGCCCGTACCTCAGACACAGTAAGTAGTTGTGTCATGTGTAATCATCACGCTCGTACCTCAGACACAGTAAGTAGTTGTGTCACGTGTAATCATCACGCTCGTACCTCAGACACAGTAAGTAGTTGTGTCACGTGTCATCATCACGCTCGTACCTCAGACACAGTAAGTAGTTGTGTCACGTGTAATCATCACGCCCGTACCTCAGACACTGTAAGTAGTTGTGTCACGTGTAATCATCACGCTCGTACCTCAGACGCAGTAAGTAGTTGTGTCACGTGTAATCATCACGCCCGTACCTCAGACACTGTAAGTAGTTGTGTCACGTGTAATCATCACGCTCGTACCTTAGACACAGTAAGTAGTTGTGTCACGTGTAATCATCACGCCCGTACCTCAGACACTGTAAGTAGTTGTGTCACGTGTAATCATCACGCTCGTACCTCAGACGCAGTAAGTAGTTGTGTCACGTGTAATCATCACGCCCGTACCTCAGACGCAGTAAGTAGTTGTGTCACGTGTAATCATCACGCTCGTACCTCAGACGCAGTAAATAGTTGTGTCCCGTGTAAGCATCATGTTCGTACCTCAGACGGCAAAGTCTCGAATACATTACGCAGAAAAACAAAATAAGTCTTAAAACATCATATAAATTATCGTTAATGATTTGTGCAAAAATAACCAGCACAATCGTCGAGTTTCAAAGATCAGTCTATTGTATTAACAATAATTAAATCAGACGGAGTATGGCACAAATTTTAGTACATGTGCACATTATATATGCAACTGAATCACATAATGATGTTTTAATTCGAATCTGTAGGGCCGAAATAAAGAAAGAAAGAGCAGGAACTCCGGTAATACACGTGCAATTTAAAATTACACCGAAATGATATGCTCATCTTGGCATCTGTATCATTTGGAAACAAAACTTGAAAACCCGGGAGAGGAGCTAGACACAAGCAAACTGCGGGATGGATGGAAGTACAGACGGTAGGGTGGTCTTAAATCATGTGTCTAATAACGACTAAAACACGATTCGAAGAATGGCTGGGAACAAAACCACTCGGGAAAGGGAGGCAAATAGCGAAGTAAAAAGAAACACGTAACAGTGGTTCAATGGAGGAACTTTAACCCGTGTGTCACCTCGTATTATTACCAAACACATCCCTTAAATTATTTTTCTATATAGGGTGTATTTATCTGTCGACGTGCCGTAAAACACCATTCATTCATTTATTACCCGTTCTATAAGGTACTATTTAGCTATCGGGTGTAGTTACACGTTCTGTAAGGTACAATTTCGATATATCTGGTGTAGTTACCCGTTCTGTAATGTACTATTTCGCTATACAGGGTGTAGTTACCCGTTCTATAAGGTATTATTTCGCTATATCGGGTGTATTTACCTTTCCTATAAGGTACTATTTAGCTATATCGGGTGTATTTACCTGTCATATAAGGTACTATTCTGCTATAGCCGGTGTAGTTACCAGTTCTATAAGGTACTTACTCTCGAGAATCTCCTTTTTCTGTCTGATAATAAGCTGGTCCAGCGTGGCCAGGTAAGAGAGGCCCTGAGGCATGTTCATGGTGCCCGGGGCCGGGGCCATCATTGGCACTGAAATAGAAGTATAAGTGTATTTGTGTGAGGGTTGATGTGATTATAAGGGAGTATGGTATGCTGTAGTTCAGATTCATAACATATAATTGTTGTTGTTTGAGGGACTGGCATGGTCCTGCTGTGGACAGTAATGTGGACTTGAAATCCGGAGAACCCGGGTGCAAGCCTCATCGGCGCCACTGGGTTATGTCTGTGTGTTCCTGGGATATACACATTTCCTTAGACTCGTCCGTTGGATGGGAACGTAACTCTGTTGATCCCGTATATAGAAGTCTATCTTCTAAGCACGTTAAATAACCATGTGAATATGTTCGTTAGTAAGCATAGGGCAGGCTCCCGGATTCCTATGTATCCTTCCCCTATCTCTGCGGTGGCTCTAAATGACCTATAATGGATTGGTCAGCCGTTAAACAACTTTGCTTTGCCAATCAAGTAACCGCAGCCAATGTACAGTTACCCAACTCTCAAGTAAATTTCGAAATCGCCTTCCGATACGCAATAAATAGACATACAACTAGGTATACAACGATGATTTCTAGGCGAGGGAACCTTTGTTTGTCGTCTGTTTATTCATAACATTCCTTGTTCGTTCGATTATTCATTACGCCACTTGTTTAACCAATGTATTATCTAGCAACATTTAGGTCACTCTCTCGACTGAATTATCAATATTAGTGAGAGTGAACATGAGTCTTTGTTCCAGTATAAAATTCTGTAGGTTAGACACCACCATCGTACTGGGCTGTTGATTGCGGGAAAAGTGTACATGTAGGGGGCATATAGTTTGATTGCAGACTAATTACTGACTGGATGAAAGTGACACAATCACAGGAATTTGCATCTTTTGATTATTACCTTCTGTTAATATAATTATTTACGAAGGACTTTAACGGGACATGTTAGTGCTGTCTTGTGATCCCTTGTCAACTCGCCGAGATATCAAAGTCAAAAGTCAAAAAAGTTAAATCTACTCGTCATTTGTCTCGATATCCGGGTTTACATTCGAAAATTATGTTTCTACTATTTTCGGCAAACTGATGTAATCGAGATACTGAGATTGAACTACTTACGAATGCAGAACAATGTCCCGTTGAAGTCCTTCATAAATAATTATATTAACATAAGGTAATGATCTAAATATGCAATTTCCTGTTGACGCAATCGCCACGAACTGAATAAAATGTCTTTATCATTAGACAAGATAATGTTAGTCTAATTATTGGGTAGTTGCGCAAATTGCAATAATGTAGAACCGAAAGTAGTGAAAAGTCTTACAAAACGCAGTTATATTGAGTGTTTTATATTTCTGTTGTTTCATGTAAATTTAGGTATGCTGTTTTTGGAAATTGCTGAACAAACAGCACCAATTTAAGTACCGACGTGGTGCTGAATATATCGTTTAAATGCAGTGTTTAAAAAAACTGTGGAGTGCATCGACTATGCAGTTCTGTAAAAAAATTCTAGAAGTTACAAATGGAGGATGAGTCTGAGTTTTCAATCATGTCATATGGTGTGTCATAAAAACCCAATTCAAAAATAAACTTTACTGAAATGCATCGATTTACGACAGGAAAGAAAAAAAATAAAAAGTCATACATTTATCAAATAGGTTGTTTTTCATGAAAAATTGCATACTTGTATAAACATAATCATTATGTTACTCACTTTTCTGTGGTTGGCCTGTAGTGACTGCCATGGTTAATTCTTCTATCAGTTACTGAGCGTGTGGTACCTGGAAATAAAATTAAACAAATACATATATATATAAAGGTTGTGACTTAACAACTGTGTACGTAACAATTCTGACTTGTAAATCAAATCAAATATTATTTTTGTTCCCTATAGATCGAACAACTAATCAAAAGGTGCGATTTATTTTTCTTTATGTTTTTGACATGATATGTGACATTGGGTTGACTGGTTCCGGACTCTCATGTAAACAGAGTGCCGATACTTCAATTGAAGCAATGGAGACATTTACAAAAAATATATATATATATTATGGGATATTCTTAAAGATTAAAGATGCTTTAGCTACACATACTCTATTTTAATATAAAATACCCAATGTATAAACATCGGTATTGCATGATCATTCTCTGAAAAAACGGATGTTATATTATGTGTGGTTTTTGTAATTTTAGCATTTATAATCAAAATAATTATTGGGGAAAAGGCCATGGCATCTTCAATAAAAGGCGTCAATGTATTTTATTCCATTTAAATTTCCCGACGACTAACGATAATATACGACTGTTTCGGACATGTGCAATGCTCTTCAGTTCAACAACAAAATTATTCGCAAGAATTCCGGAAGTAAACGAAATCAATCCATATATGTCCATAATCGACTTCACTAAGACAATTACGATATCGATCTATACAGTCGACCGTTTTTCGACAATAAATAGTATAAACTGACGGGGAAATAACTACATTTTACCCTTTTCATAGTCTTCATTATGAATGACAAAAAAAAATCGTTATCAGCTGCTGAACACAAAGATATAGATAGAGCCTCTTTAAGTGCTGTTTACATGTCCAAGGTAGATGGAACTAAAACACTTAGGGGAAAAAAACATTCATTCACAGCTAAAACGTGAACTGTAATATCATGCATTTAAGGTGTTCCATAAATACACAAAATACCACACCACATATAATACAGCATTTATAGATGAAAATGGTTTTAAATATTGGGACGATCAAAATATGCAGCGTTAATCCAATGTCAATATACAAGGTAAAGATTGCAAACACTGACAATGGAATTGTAAGATTAACTTGAAGTAAAGTATTTAACCTTCAATATATAGAGGATCTGACATGAGTTGTCATTTCTTACAAAATTGTATTAAACGAGTTCAGGAATTTGTTATTAAGCGAGCCTCTATCCCTTTTATCACATGAATTTTTAAATTTTGAATTTATGAAATTTTGAAATTTTGAAATTTTTGAATTTTGAAATTTTGAAATTTTGAATTTTGGAATTTTGGATTTTGGAATTTTTTATTTTTTAATTTTGAAATTTTGAAATTTTGGATTTTGGAATTTTTTATTTTGGAATTTTGAATTTTGAAATTTTGAAATTTTGAAATTTTGAATTTTGAAATTTTGAAATTTTGAATTTTGAATTTTTGAAATGTTTGAAATTTGATTTTTGAAATTTGAATTTTGAAATTTTGAAATTTTGAATTTTGAAATTTTGAAATTCCAAAAGGCTTGTTAAAATTAAAATAATTCATGACTCGTTTCATAAATCTTATATGAAATGGGAACTCGTTTAAGATCCTCTATGCATTATATAGGTATATGGAGAGAATTTGAAATATACGCTTACCAGCGGAATCAAACCCGCAGCCCTAGGATACCAAAAACCGCTATAGACCAGACGCCTTAGACTACACGGTTACCTATAGCCAACCCACGCACAATGGTTTCGATAGACTGGTGATGCTATGGCTTCCTAATCTTTCCTGATTACTACTTTTGTTTAAGTTCCCGTAAAATTACAATGATAGCGTACATAATTATATGGTATTCGTTACATATACAGAGGCGTTACGCGGTCTGTTTTCATATACGAGGTGCGAAACGCCGAATGGGGGAGCGGCTGACAGGAGGTGTCCACCTCTCAGACGGTGAGTTCGGCACGAATCTTTTTCATCTTTGGGTCAAAATGGTGCTCTTAGAAGTTGTATTTGTTAGGTATAGACATTACATGCCCTGAAGTGGTAAATGTTCACCCTTACCCAGTTCCCCATCCCCTCCCCTTATTATTTAGTCCAAGTTACTCCCGGGAGTAAAGGAGTACGCCCCCCTTTACCGATTAACAAGGCTTCATCAGACTGAAGTTATTTATCTTGACTATAGCAAACCAAGATTGAAGTTATTTATCTTGACTATACCAAGATTGAAGTTATTTATCTTGACTATACCAAGACTAAAGTTATTTATCTTGACTATACCCAGATTGAAGCTATTTATCTTGACTATATCAAGATTGAAGTTATTTATCTTGACTATACAGGATTGAAGTTATTTATCTTGACTATACCAAGATTGAAGCTATTTATCTTGACTATACCAAGATTGAAGTTATTTATCTTGACTATACCAGGATTGAAGTTAGTTATCTTGACTATACCAAGATTGAAGTTATTTATCTTGACCATACCCAGATTGAAGTTAGTTATCTTGACTATACCAAGATTGAAGTTATTTATCTTGACTATATCAAGATTGAAGTTATTTATCTTACTATTCCAAGATTGAAGTTATTTATCTTGACTATACCAAGATTGAAGTTAGTTATCTTGACTATACCAAGATTGAAGTTATTTATCTTGACTATACCCAGACTGAAGCTATTTATCTTGACTATACCAAGACTGAAGTTATTTATCTTGACTATACCAGGATTGAAGTTAGTTATCTTGACTATACCAAGATTGAAGTTATTTATCTTGACTATACCAGGATTGAAGTTATTTATCTTGACTATACCAAGACTGAAGTTATTTATCTTGACTATACCCAGATTGAAGCTATTTATCTTGACTATACCAAGATTGAAGTTATTTATCTTGACTATACCAGGATTGAAGTTAGTTATCTTGACTATACCAAGATTGAAGTTATTTATCTTGACCATACCCAGATTGAAGTTAGTTATCTTGACTATACCAAGATTGAAGTTATTTATCTTGACTATATCAAGATTGAAGTTATTTATCTTACTATTCCAAGATTGAAGTTATTTATCTTGACTATACCAAGATTGAAGTTAGTTATCTTGACTATACCAAGATTGAAGTTATTAATCTTGACTATACCCAGACTGAAGCTATTTATCTTGACTATACCAAGACTGAAGTTATTTATATTGACTATACCAGGATTGAAGTTAGTTATCTTGACTATACCAAGATTGAAGTTATTTATCTTGACTATACCAGGATTGAAGTTATTTATCTTGACTATACCAAGACTGAAGTTATTTATCTTGACTATACCCAAATTGAAGCTATTTATCTTGACTATATCAAGATTGAAGTTCTTTATCTTGACTATACAGGATTGAAGTTAGTTATCTTGACTATACCAAGATTGAAGTTATTTATCTTGACTATACCAGGATTGAAGTTAGTGATTGAAGTTATTTATCTTGACTATATCAAGATTGAAGCTATTTATCTTGACTATACCAGGATTGAAGTTAGTGATTGAAGTTATTTATCTTGACTATACCAAGATTGAAGTTATTTATCTTGACTATACCAGGATTGAAGTTAGTTATCTTGACTATACCAAGATTGAAGCTGTTTATCTTGACTATACCCAGATTGAAGCTATTTATCTTGACTATACCAAGATTGAAGTTATTTATCTTGACTATACCAGGATTGAAGTTAGTTATCTTGACTATACCAAGATTGAAGTTATTTATCTTGACTATACCCAGATTGAAGTTAGTTATCTTGACTATACCAAGATTGAAGTTATTTATCTTGACTATATCAAGATTGAAGTTATTTATCTTACTATTCCAAGATTGAAGTTATTTATCTTGACTATACCAAGATTGAAGTTAGTTATCTTGACTATACCAAGATTGAAGTTATTTATCTTACTATTCCAAGATTGAAGTTATTTATCTTGACTATACCAAGATTGAAGTTAGTTATCTTGACTATACCAAGATTGAAGTTATTTATCTTGACTATACCCAGACTGAAGCTATTTATCTTGACTATACCAAGACTGAAGTTATTTATCTTGACTATACCAGGATTGAAGCTATTTATCTTGACTATACCAAGATTGAAGTTATTTATCTTGACTATACCCAGATTGAAGCTATTTATCTTGACTATATCAAGATTGAAGTTATTTATCTTGACTATACCAGGATTGAAGTTAGTGATTGAAGTTATTTATCTTGACTATATCAAGATTGAAGCTATTTATCTTGACTATACCCAGACTGAAGCTATTTATCTTGACTATACCAAGACTGAAGTTATTTATCTTGACTATACCAGGATTGAAGCTATTTATCTTGACTATACCCAGATTGAAGTTATTTATCTTGACTATACCCAGATTGAAGCTATTTATCTTGACTATATCAAGATTGAAGTTATTTATCTTGACTATACCAGGATTGAAGTTAGTGATTGAAGTTATTTATCTTGACTATATCAAGATTGAAGCTATTTATCTTGACTATACCAGGATTGAAGTTAGTGATTGAAGTTATTTATCTTGACTATACCAAGATTGAAGTTATTTATCTTGACTATACCAGGACTGAAGTTAGTTATCTTGACTATACCAAGATTGAAGCTGTTTATCTTGACTATACCCAGATTGAAGCTATTTATCTTGACTATACCAAGATTGAAGTTATTTATCTTGACTATATCAAGATTGAAGTTATTTATCTTGACTATACCAAGATTGACGTTATTTATCTTACTTTACCAAGATTGACGTTATTTATCTTGACTATACCAAGATTGAAGTTATTTATCTTGACTATATCAAGATTGAAGTTATTTATCTTGACTATACCAAGATTGAAGTTATTTATCTTGACTATACCAAGATTGAAGTTATTTATCGTGACTATACCAAGATTGAAGTTATTTGTCTTGACTATATCAAGATTGAAGTTATTTATCTTGACTATATCAAGATTGAAGTTATTTATCTTACTATACCAAGATTGAAGTTATTTATCTTGACTATACCAAGATAGAAGTTATTTATCTTGACTATACCAAGATTGAAGTTATTTATCTTGACTATACCAAGACTATACCAAGATTGAAGTTATTTATCTTGACTATACCAAGACTGACGTTATTTATCTTGACTATACCAAGATTGAAGTTATTTATCTTGACTATACCAAGATTGAAGTTATTTATCTTGACTATACCAAGATTGAAGTTATTTATCTTGACTATACCAAGACTGAAGTTATTTATCTTGACTATACCAAGACTGAAGTTATTTATCTTGACTATATCAAGATTGAAGTTATTTATCTTGACTATACCAAGATTGAAGTTATTTATCTTGACTATACCAAGATTGAAGTTATTTATCTTGACTATACCACGCGGTTTTGTTTTTAAGCAAAAGCTAAATCAATATCATTGATATTCAACATACTCAACATCCAATAACAAATTATGATAACCGTTAAAATAATCCATATGGGGTAATAGCTTTCCTATACATTTTAGGATTATTACAATTCTTCTTTTTTTGGAATTTTAACACAATGTAGGATATACCATTTGAACACAATGTAAGATATACCATTTGAACGAGAGTTCACGATATCTCGTACTTTTGAGCGATAGTTAAGCAATGCTGTACTTGTGAACGATAGTTCAAAGACCTCGAACTTGAAGCTCCACTGCGCGAAAAGATGAATACAGTTGCTCATGCATGGGTACATCAGACTTTATTCAGGACGAATCTAACATTTTAAACGTGTTCTCATTCATGATAATTAAATGTCATATCAGTCAAAATATGGCGTTAAACTATTTAGTTAAGTCTAAAACATTTGAATTCATGAGATATGTTGAATGGAATCGGGTGAACATGCTTAAAATAACCCTGATGCTCAACCAAGGACAGGGCATATTACTGTGAAAAATAAATTTCCTTATTAATAAGGGGTCAGTTTAGGCTCAATAATTATGGTTTGGCCCTTTGGAATATAAAATACCATTATTTGTAAATTTTAAGTCGGACCCCTAGACCCTTGCACTCAGCCTGGAGTACACCCCTCAGCCTGGAGTACACCCCTCAGTCTGGAGTTCACCCCTCAGCATGGAGTACACCCCTCAGCCTGCAGTACACCCCTCAGCCTGGAGTACACTCATTAAGATAAAAACCACAAAACAAAAATAACACTAGATAGCAGGTTGGACGATTCGCGGGTTGTCTTGCCAAAGATTTTCTAATACAAAGAAAGTTTGGTGGATCTTGGATGTTGATCCATATTTCTTTCTAAATTAGTGAAACTTGCTTGTCAATTGTGACTCTAGAGTTTTCAAGTGGGCCAATAACTGGGACCAATGCTCACCCTTGCATGAGCATAATGGGCCTCTGATAAAGGTTTAGCAATCCTAGTACTCCGGCGGGTGTGACGTTCTCATATATAATCAGCTCAGTGTAAATTAGGAACCAGCTTGTTGCCATATGGTGTTGCGGTGCCGCCAAACGTAAATCATCTACATGTAGTCTGAGGATTTACCAATTGAATTGGGTTTTAAGGCGCACCAACACATGAAAGGTTATATGGCACCTAACAGAAATGAACATGCTAGGCTGATCCTCCATTTACATCGAGATAAAATATGGAACATGGGCCTAGAACCTTCTCACCTGCAGAACTGTAGAGTTGCTGCAAATTCTATTGTAGACACTCCATTTACGCAGGAGCCACGTTTATTGCTTTTCTGCCACTGCTCTAGTGATTTGAGCGAGATGACACCTGAAACAATGCAGGGGTCATGATATGTCCATCGGACACGAATGCCCCGCTAAAGGGTCATCGGTTGCTTATAAAATGGAGTAACAAAATGTTAAGTGTAATATTAAAAGGCAAGTTATATTCTGCTTATGTAGATGCATGTGCATGTTTTTATATGTGCTTTTAAAAGCTTATTTACTGTAAAATAAAAAATCACTGTGTGCAATGTAACGTGTATCACACGTTCCTTCACTCTCATATAACTGGAATCATGTGTTTTCTCATCACTCTCATATAACTGGAATCATGTGTTTTCTCATCACTCTTATATAACTGGAATCATGTGTTTTCTCATTGTTAAATTTGTAATTTAAATCAAGTTGTTTCTCATTATGTACAACCCAACTGGAATCAAGCGTTTTTCATGGCTTGTCATAAGAATGGAATCAAGCAGTTTCTTTTAGATTTTTTAGAAAACAATATTTGCGTTATTCTGTATTCTGAACAAAGTAAAACAAATGACAACTATCCTCTACTTATCATATGGCCTTGTTTCACCCATCAGTTTTCAATTTGCAGTTCCCATTAGTAGTTTTTGACTTATGATTCGGACATCAATTACAAGTATAAACTTACACAGGTTAATAACTCTAATATGAATTAAGGTTCTTGCACTATGCACTTCCTCTCATTGCCCTGTATCATTGTATGAAGGGTCATTGCAGTCCCATCAGTAGTTTTTAAGTTATGCTCCGGACGAAAATTCTAATTATAAAATTACAAAGGGCAATAACTTTAATTTAAGTGCGACAGAGTTATGGTTCTTGCACTCTGTACTTCTTCTCATTACCCTCTATCATTGTGTGAAGTTTCATTGCAGTCTCATTAAAGGTGTTTTAGTTATATTCCGGACAAAAAATCTAAGTATAAAATTACAAAGGGCAATACCTACTAATTTAAATTAAGACAGAGTTACGGTTCTTGCACTCTGCACTTCCTCTCATTGATTTCTATCATTGAGTGCAATTTCATTTGTTTTGTAATTATGCTCCGGACACAATTTCTATGTATAAATTACAAAGGGCATAACTCTAATCTAAATTAAGACAGAGTTACGGTTCATGCTCTGTGCTTATCTGCACTTACTCTCGTTGCCCTCTATCAATGTTTCAAGTTTCATTTGATATCCTTCAATACTTTTTGAGCTCCAGACAAAAGTGTGAAAGACGGACGAACGGACGGACAGACAAAGCGGCGACTATATGCTGCCCCGAAAATTTCGCGCGGAAATAAAAAATCGTCATTAATCCGTCCAGAATCACACCCGAGTGTAACAGACTTGTCCCAGGGTAATATAAAAGTAGTAAATAATAACAGATATAAAATGTATAATCAAAGACAAATATTTACCTTAATTTGCAAGATATCAAAATGTGTGACACTAATATTCCCAAAATCCAAATGAACAAAAAACCGACTGCACGGAAAGGTTTAAATGTAACCACACTCGTCACGGTTATTCAGGAATGTGAACTAGATTGTCAACTCCAATACAATATATACCCGACAGCGAGGTCACGGCCAAGAGGCGATCATCTGACGGCGGATTCTTTTGTGATTGTGTGATTTGTTTCCGGCTTTGTTCTCAAATAAAGGACGCGTTATGATTTCCATCAAAACAGACAGTTTATATGTACTATCTGAAGCAATTTGTTAGTTTTTTATGTACTATTTAAACTGATTTTCAACAAAACAATCCGTTTGTGTGATTTTTTATTTTTTATAAAACTGTCATGGACAGCTGTTGTGTTTCGCAACTCTTGAACAATCCTAGTTTTCAAGGTTTTCAAGTATAGCCTGGTTGAACTATAGTTTAGTGTTGCAATTTAGTGACATTGTTTCGCCCATTGTGTTCCAGAGTTACCAAGAGGACCACTAATTGGGACCATTGCCTAGATAATAGGACCGATAAAATATTATGAGTCGAGTAAATTTCTGCATCAATGTCTCATATTTAAGACCAGTGAATAGAATAGAATATCTTTTATTTTCCAATTTTGGGCCATTGCTGGGATACGAATCACTATGTTTATAATAGACCAAAGAGAACATATTATCAAACTTACATATGTGATTCTGATTAATTTATAAACACAACAACAACAAGCAAAAACAAAGGAACACACGAAATAATTGAATTGAATCGAATTGGGTTTTAAGGCGCACCGACACAGGAAAGGTTATATGGAGCCTAACATGAATGAACATGCCAGGCTCATCCTCCATATACATCGGGATAAAATATGGAGAATGGGCCTAGAAACTTCTCATCAGGAGAACTGTATAGTTGCTGCAAATTCTATTGTAGACTCTCCATTTACGCTGGAGCCACGTTTATTGTTTATTCTGCCCCTGATCTAGTTATGTGAGTGAGATGGCACCTGAAACAATGCAGGGGTCATGATAAAGACCTTTAATGAGCATGAACAAAACATGATAAAATGAACATGAATTTTGGGTGGGCGTTCTACCCCTCTGCCTACCCCTCTAACGGGATCTGCAGTGGCCCTATTCTTTGCCCGGGAACCAAACGAAATGAGGATTGGACCCAGAAAGTTCGCAAACGTCTTGGTGAGAGTACAATTAAATTAAATATACAACACACGTATACTAAAGTATTGGTGAGAGTACAACTGAAGTAAATATTGTGTTGTATACTAAAGTCTTGGTGAGAGTACAACTGAAGTACATATTGTGTTGTATACTAAAGTCTTGGTGAGAGTACAACTGAAGTAAATATTGTGTTGTATACTAAAGTCTTGGTGAGAGTACAACTGAAGTACATATTGTGTTGTATACTAAAGTCTTGGTGAGAGTACAACTGAAGTAAATATTGTGTTGTATACTAAAGTCTTGGTGAGAGTACAACTGAAGTACATATTGTGTTGTATACTAAAGTCTTGGTGAGAGTACAACTGAAGTAAATATTGTGTTGTATACTTAAGTCTTGGTGAGAGTACAACTGAAGTAAATATTGTGTTGTATACTAAAGTCTTGGTGAGAGTACAACTGAAGTAAATATTGTGTTGTATACTAAAGTCTTGGTGAGAGTACAACTGAAGTAAATACTGTGTTGTATACTAAAGTCTTGGTGAGAGTAGAACTGAAGTAAATATTGTGTTGTATACTAAAGTCTTGGTGAGAGTACAACTGAAGTAAATATTGTGTTGTATACTAAAGTCTTGGTGAGAGTACAACTGAAGTACATATTGTGTTGTATTCTAAAGTCTTGGTGAGAGTACAACTAAAGTCTTGGTGAGAGTACAACTGAAGTAAACATTGTGTTGTATACTTAAGTCTTGGTGAGACTACAACTGAAGTAAACATCGTGTTGTATACTAAAGTCTTGGTGAGAGTACAACTGAAGTAAATATGGTGTTGTATACTAAAGTCTTGGTGAGAGTACAACTGAAGTAAATATTGTGTTGTATACTAAAGTCTTGGTGAGAGTACAACTGAAGTACATATTGTGTTGTATACTAAAGTCTTGGTGAGAGTACAACTGAAGTAAATATTGTGTTGTATACTAAAGTCCTCGTGAGAGTACAACTGAAGTAAACATTGTGTTGTATACTAAAGTCTTGGTGAGAGTACAACTGAAGTAAACATTGTGTTGTATACTAAAATCTTGGTGAGAGTACAACTGAAGTAAACATTGTGTTGTATACTAAAATCTTGGTGAGAGTACAACTGAAGTAAATATTGTGTTGTATACTAAAGTCTTGGTGAGAGTACAACTGAAGTACATATTGTGTTGTATACTAAAGTCTTGGTGAGAGTACAACTGAAGTAAATATTGTGTTGTATACTAAAGTCTTGGTGAGAGTACAACTGAAATAAATATTGTGTTGTATACTAAAGTCTTGGTGAGAGTACAACTGAAGTACATATTGTGTTGTATTCTAAAGTCTTGGTGAGAGTACAACTAAAGTCTTGGTGTGAGTACAACTGAAGTAAACATTGTGTTGTATACTTAAGTCTTGGTGAGACTACAACTGAAGTAAACATCGTGTTGTATACTAAAGTCTTGGTGAGACTACAACTGAAGTAAACATCGTGTTGTATACTAAAGTCTTGGTGAGAGTACAACTGAAGTAAATATTGTGTTGTATACTAAAGTCTTGGTGAGAGTACAACTGAAGTAAATATTGTGTTGTATACTAAAGTCTTGGTGAGAGAACAACTGAAGTAAATATTGTGTTGTATACTAAAGTCTTGGTGAGAGTACAACTGAAGTAAATATTGTGTTGTATACTAAAGTCTTGGTGAGAGTACATACAACACAAGTATACTAAACTAGTGACTTATTTTTATAGCAGTAAGATATACAAGTCATTATCAAACACATATTTACCTTAAATTGAAATGGCAACAATATCCCCACAATCCAAGTTAATTTAAGAAGGTTTATCGATTAACACGCCCAATGCTAGGCTTTGTAAGCCTGTACAATTGAAACTGATAATTTGAGCAAATCATGGCGGATTGAACACATGCTGAGTGGGTAAAGCCAATACCATTTGTAATGACAGCTTGGAAGTTTCGTGTTAGGCGCTCGTATAATCAGAAACACGCGTACATACGTTTAGCAAATACCCATACACATTATTATAATTTAGCTCAAAGTAGCCGTAATGAAAAACTCAGTCAAATGACAATGAATGCTACAACGAATGCAACACCCGCAGCAAAGACCGTGAAGTTCCATGCTAACTATTCTGTATTCCCAGTTTCCAAAGAAACTAAAACTCAATACTGATCAAGGACACACCTGACTGCCAATATTGTTTATGTTTACAGGATATGCTCAATACACTGTTAAGTTACACAATCTTCCTATTTTATCTGAGTTGCTTCGTTCTGTTTAAAAAATGGACATAATTTGAATTTTATAGCCACGTTTGCTCAGATTATCGCGTGCCCCCGTACAGGCTTCCTTGGCCTGATTGTATTCGCCTTATAGTGTTTAAACAGGTAACAGTTGTCTAGAGTGACCTAGATTGTCAATCAGTACATATACCCGATCGCACTTATGTCAATAATGTTAAAGGTTGTCACCGGTGACCCTATTTCGATAACGGATTGTATTTACATAAAGGATTGTATTTACAACCGTAAATATGTTTTATATCGGGACTTCGATTACTAACTAATATAGTTTAAAAAATATGGTCGTTGAACTGTGCGTGCCCACTAGCGGATCCAGGGGGCCGGCGCGCGCCCCACTAAAAATTCCGGATCATACATGTTTGTCCATGTTACTGTAGATAAAATATCAGCAATTTTGTTCCACGCCCTCAGTATAAAAGATTTATCGCTCGCTTCGCTCGCTCGACGCATAATGGCTAATGAGTGGTTTAAATAACACATTGTTAAATCCTTTTATTTGAAAACGCACTTTTTTATTCATACTTGTATGTCCATGTTACTGTAGATAAAATATCAAACAATTTCGATGCACGCCCTCAGTATAAAAAATGTTCTCGCTCGCTCGACGCATGATGGCTAATGAGTGGTTTAATTAACACATTGTTAAATCCTTTTATATGAAACACTGAGCTGCCAAAATATACACTAATTTCCATGTAAGTAAAACAAATTTAAAACTCACAATTTTAAAAGATTTTGCTTGAAAAATGCGATATAAACCAAAAATGGCACTTCAAATTAGTGAAAAACGAGACTTATTTACTGGCCGCCATTACCCCAGACCGACACTTATTGTGCTGCAATAGTATAGACAATAGAAAGATGTGTGTACTACACCTTGATATAGACCAAGGAGATATGGGTGTACTACACCTTGATATAGACCAAGGAGATATGTGTGTACTACACCTTGATATAGACCAAGGAGATATGGGTGTACTACACCTTGATACAGACCAATGAGAGATGGGTGTACTACATCTTGATACAGACCAAGGAGATATGGGTGTACTACACCTTGATACAGACCAATGAGATATGGGTGTACTACATCTTGATACAGACCAAGGAGATATGGGTGTACTACACCTTGATATAGACCAAGGAGATATGGGTGTACTACATCTTGATACAGACCAATGAGAGATGGGTGTACTACATCTTGATACAGACCAAGGAAAGATGGGTGTATTACACCGTGATACAGACCAAGGAGAGATGGGTGTACTACACCTTGATATAGACCACGGAAAGATGGGTGTACTACACTTTGATATAGACCAAGGAAGATGGGTGTACTACACCTTGATATAGACCAAGGAAAGATGGGTGTACTACACCTTGATACAGACCAAGGAGAGATGGGTGTACAACACCTTGATATAGACCAAGGAAAGATGGGTGTACTACACTTTGATATAAACCAAGGAAGATGGGTGTACTACACCTTGATATAGACCAAAGAGAGATGGATGTACTACACCTTGATATAGACCAAGGAAAGATGGGTATACTACACTTTGATACAGACCAAGGAGAGATGGGTGTACTACACCTTGATATAGACCACGGAAAGATGGGTGTATTACACCTTGATATAGACCCTAGAAAGATGTGTGTACTACATCTTGATATAGACCAAGGAGAGATGGGTGTACTACATCTTGATACAGACCAAGGAGAGATGGGTGTACTACATCTTGATACAGACCAAGGAAAGATGGGTGTACTGTACCTTGATACAGACCAAGGAGAGATGGGTGTATTACACCTTGATATAGACCACGGAAAGATGGGTGTACTACACATTGATATAGACCAAGGAGAGATGGGTGTACTACACCTTGATATAGACCAAGGAGAGATGGGTGTACTACATCTTGATTCAGACCAAGGAGAGATGGGTGTACTACATCTTGATACAGACCAAAGAAAGATGGGTGTACTACACCTTGATATAGACCAAGGAGAGATGGGTGTACTACACCTTGATATAGACCATGTAAAGATGGGTGTACTACACCTTGATACAGACCAAGGAAAGATGGGTGTACTACACCTTGATACAGACCAAGGAGAGATGGGTGTACTACACCTTGATACAGACCAAGGAGAGATGGGTGTACTGCGCCTTGATACAGACCTTGATAAAGACCAAGGAGAGATGGGTGTACCACACATTGATACAGACCAAGGAGAGATGAGTGTACTACACCTTGATATAGACCACGGAAAGATGGGTGTACGACACCTTGATACAGACCAAGGAGAGATGGGTGTACTACACCTTGATACAGACCAAGGAGAGATGGGTGTACTACACCTTGATATAGACCACGGAAAGATGGGTGTACTACACATTGATATAGACCAAGGAGAGATGGGTGTACTACACCTTGATATAGACCAAGGAGAGATGGGTGTACTACATCTTGATACAGACCAAGGAGAGATGGGTGTACTACATCTTGATACAGACCAAATAAAGATGGGTGTACTACACCTTGATATAGACCAAGGAGAGATGGGTGTACTACACCTTGATATAGACCATGGAAAGATGGGTGTACTACACCTTGATATAGACCACGGAAAGATGGGTGTACTACACCTTGATACAGACCAAGGAAAGATGGGTGTACTACACACTGATACAGACCAAGGAGAGATGGGTGTACTACACCTTGATATAGACCACGGAAAGATGGGTGTACTACACCTTGATACAGACCAAGGAGAGATGGATGTACTGCGCCTTGATACAGACCTTGATAAAGACCAAGGAGAGATGGGTGTACTACACATTGATACAGACCACGGAAAGATGGATGTACTACACTTCGAGAGATGGGTAAACCACACCTTGATACAGACCAAGAAAAGATGGGTGTACTACATCTTGATACAGACCAAGGAGAGATGGATGTACTACACCTTGATACAGACCACGGATAAAAATGATCGGATTAACTGAAAACATTAAATAATACTCACTACTACGTTTACGCATATAGAAGCCATTTAATTAAAAAGGGATATGTATTGAACTTAACAGTTAAAGTATAATAGTATAAAACAAATTGTTTTTGCATATTACTGTTGATTATTTTACAAACAATATAGTTAAACCTATGGCAGAATAACTGAACTGAATTTTGTTTAACGGCTCATCAACACAGTATAGGTTATTTAGAGCCGCCCCAGAGAGAGGGGAAGGATACATAGGAATCCGGGAACCGTGCCCTACTCGTATTATCAAATAGATGATATGGTTCTTTAACGTACTCGTAGGATAGACCGATACACGGACCGCCCGGTTTACGTCCCCATCCGACGGACGGGGCTAAGGGAAAGTGTCTTGCCAATATATACTAGCAGGTTTAAAGTCAACCGATACTCGATTCATAAATCGAGATGCTTATTGTAATGCGTGATAAACATGCCAAGATTGCCGTCTGTCCCTTTAACATGTAAACCATTCGTTAAGTTACGAAATACATATTCAAAGCAAACATACTATAAAAAGCATTTGATGCATTTATTGTAATGTCATTAACCTGTATAGCCTAAATGTGTGCTCTGTGGCACGTATCGCCTTCCGGGGCCACCTACAGAACCTGTTAGCTCGTGAATTTTAAAAGGTTATATAACAAAAAAACTGTATGACCTTGACCTTTAAATACATGGGTGTGGTGATGTGGCTATGTCAAATTGTGAGATTTGCATCCAGTTCACATCCGCATTAGTGCCATATGATCTATATTGTGTGCATAACCAACGTTTAACCTTTAACACAGGTGCGCATAGACACATACTCGATCGTTCGGAAGCAATCGATACGATTCCAAGGAACTGAATTGGCATAATCACAGTACACTAACAGTAACACATTTCCGCTTAAATTGCTATTGTGCAATACAAACATCAATAACGCTATGAAATATTAACGTTAAATTGAGAAACATATGCTAATCTAAGGAATTATAACTGCTATAAATTACACCTGGACGTTAAACATTTCATAGAATGGTCCATCAGATCATCGATCAGGTATTGCTAGCAGGAAATGTGAATCTGTAACTCATCATTAAAATAGTTTTTACCTTTAACATTTCGTTTTGTCAGCAATAAGATATACAAGTTATCAACAAAGACATATGTACCTTTAATTATAGAAAATGATAATATTACCTTAAGAGTGAGCACTGTATAGTCCGTTTGTAAACCGTCCTTTAAAAGTTTATCAAATATATATAAATACAACACCCAATGTGTAATCGTACACACGTGACGCTCTCTTGTTCGCAAACTCCAATAATATATTACAAAATACGCCCAACGTATTTATATTTATAGGTTATGAACTAGCTTTTCAACTTTATAAAGTATACCCGAGAATAGAACGTCAATATTCGCGCTTTGGAGATACATATCTCTATGGAAGGGCATAGGGGTCAAAATTTGGACATTTTTACTTCTGTTGCTGGACATATCATTTGCTAAAGTGTGTTTTGATTTGTTTAGTTTTCATAAAAGCATATTGTTAAAGGTGAAATAGTGCGTGTCTTTTGGGTATATATATATAATGCATTTTCAATTGTTTAATGATTAACATTGCGTTTTTATTGTATCATTTCTCTTTGTTTCTCTGAAGTTATTGCTCATGATCAACACAATGCAAATTGCTTTCTAGAGTTGTCCCTCTACAATTAATTAATCTATGATAGGTACTCGTTGTATTTTGTTAATCCAATATTTAGCAAATCCACAATCATTTAAACAAATTCTATATGGCATACCCACTTAGACAGAAAAGAGTGAAAAAGATATGACAGGTATCGCTTTTAGCGCCTCGGTTTAGTAATTATTTTTTTATTATTATTTTATTGTAAGCCAAATATGGCCCATGAACATGTTTACAAATAATACAATTATTTATTTCAATATGGTTAGATGGCAGCAGTACATGTGTTAGTAGTGTTTGTAGACATATATGTCACAGTACATGTATATAGTTAACGAAATCATAATGAACTTGTTTTTCAGATTAACAATAAACTGATGAGACTTGAAACCGAGGTTTTAAGCCGAAGTTAAATTATAGCATTAAAAAAGATTCAAAATCGTTCGACAAATATGTCAAGACCAAACAACAGGTTAAAGGAACTCAAAGGACCTAATGATGAGCTTAGCTCTGACTCCAAATTCATGGCAGATGTGTGAAAGGCCTTTTTTGCTTCATCATTTACCCGTGAAGATGCGACAGGTATCAGATTCAAATACTGGATTTAACGATGACCATGATAATGACCAGTTTAAGGACAAAACTACTACACGAGACAAAACTTGAATCGTCTCAAAAGAGACAGGTCCCCTGGACCTGACAATACGGAATCATCTCTGTTACTTGATATATGTGATTATATACTCGAACCGTTGTGTATTATTTAAATCTTAGTGTACAGCTTCATCAATGACCAGCAGATCTGGAAACTTGCCTATGTGTCACCTATTTTCAAAAACGGTAATAAATCCGATCCTGGGAACTTTCGTCCGATTAGTCCTACAAAGTATTTGAATCTGTTATACGGGGAAGTATTGTATCACCCATAATTAAACATTCGCTTTTTCTGCAAATAGAACATGGATTTAATAACGGAAAGTCGTGCTCAACCAATATTCTTTCATGTTTTGGAAGCTGTTACCATAGCTATCGTTCAGTTCATACGGAAGAGAATATCAATTTACTTTAAAATGATGCAATTTATGCCAGTGGTCTAAAGTTTGGGACATGATATTTAATATTAAAAAGTGTAAAACCCTGCACATGAGCTTTAATAATCCTGTCATGATTATAATAGTCCATGGGCCAGAACGATATCCGGTACCATTTTAGTGGGCAAATTCTTACTATTTCAATTTGGGGGCAATTTTATAGAGTTAAAAAAAATGCATTATAGCAATTTCAAAGTTACAGCTTTACATTATTTTAAGGCGTTTTTAAACATAAACCCCTTGAAAAAAATGAAAATCACAGAATGTCATAAAATGTCACTCAAAAAGTTTTTTTTAAATATTTTATGTATTTTCACTATTAATAATTATGTAAAACAGTTAACAGTCCCGAAATATGACAAGTACAATCAGTTTAAATGACCTTGTTTTCTTCTTTTAGCCAAAAATCTCAATTTTACATGTAAATTTACCCCACCCACTTTTAGAGATTTTATACTTAACTTATAGATTTCCTGTTTGTTACATAAGCAATACACGTATGTGTTATTTTGAGACAATAAAACATATACTAAAAGAAAATAACAAGAATTCAAGTGTTTGTAATACATTTTTTAAGTAAGCGATGGATAAAAGAACCCATTGAATTCTAAAATGAGTGCAATATTAAGTGATATTTTGGCGTTTATAAGCACAGTACATTGACATATATCACACTTGAAGTATTTTTTCGTATCTCAGTGACGAAATGTTCTAACAACAGATAAAAGTATGTTCAGTTTATTAAATACTGTTCTGTTTTAGGGTCAATTAATGACTTTTCTTTGCTAAATTTGCATATCAAATTGCCCCACCCACTTAGGATATAAAGATGTAGCACACTCCGGCATTGCAACACAGGAGGAAGTGTCGGCCTGGGGTAGGTGTCGTCAATAAATAATTATCATTTCTTTTTGTAAAAAAAGGCATTTTCACTAGTTTAAATTGCTATTTTTGGTTTGTATCACATTGTTAATCTATTTGTTACATTTTTCAAGCATTGTCATGTTAAAATTGTGAGTTTTTAATGTATTTTGCTTATATGGAAATGAGTGTATGAATACAATATTACGGCATCTCAGTGTTTATGTTTTTAAAGGGACCATTCATTCATTAGACAAGTTCTTTCTTAGAAGATACAGGATCCCCATTTTCTGTGATTTTTTGGCAGCATATGTGTCATTTGCGATGAGAATGTAAGTTATTCATTTTTAATTTTGGTCTAGATATGAATGACATGGCATTTAAATTGTAATTCACACACAAATCAATGCAACAAATAATGGTCGTGTTACAACTGAAAAATCAATCTCTCCCAGAGGCCATTACATTGATGTGTATGCAAGGAACTCTGGGTAGAGATTGCTGAACAATGACTTGTTGCAAAGGCCATATTGCTTATCTTACAATAGAAGAGCTCGCTACCGCAAGAGTTGTCTTTCTTGAAAGTAGTTCAATATGGCGCCGAGTACTCTCCGCAATCCATTCGCAACATCTCGTACACTGTTTCGCAGCAATCGTGAACGCTCGGCCAATCCCGTCATTCTTCGGGATCCCACCTCGTGTGTATCACGGTGCTTCGGTATGTTCAAAATATTGACATTCAGTTAGCCGGAAGGCAACGGCACAGAAAATAGTGCACTGTTGCTATGTAAACAATAGCTAGCCATACGTGTTGAGGTATGTTCAAAATATTGACATTCTGTTAGCCGGAAGGCAACGGCACAGCAAATAGTGCAGTGTTGCTATGTAAACAACAGCCGTATTAAAGATGTATAATTTGCATTGAGTGTTTGTTTTTTACAATGCAGATGAAGGTTTTATCACTGCTTTCATGTAAATAAACTACTGATGGAGCAATCGGCTCAATAACATGCCAACATTTGGTTGATAACTTTGATTTTGAATGCAAATTTGTTTTGGCTGTTTTGGCGGGAATATAAGGCGCAACCAATATGGAAACCTGTGTATGCTGCGAAGCAGTTGCGCATGTAGTCTCCGAGTCGGATTCCCGAGTTGACGGGATTCGTGCATACTCGATCAATTCCGGCTACGTTCGGAAGCAAGCGACGCGATTCCATGGATTTTTTAGGGACGTGAGAAGTAAAGAAATGTGTAGTTAATTGGCATAATCATCACAGTACACTTGAAACATATAAAACTACATAGTAAACAAGTAACACATTTCCGCTTTAAATTGCTATTGTGCAATACAAACATCAATAACGCTATGATTTATTAACGTTAAATTGAAAAAACACATGCTACTTTAAGGAATTAGGCCTAACAAAAAAATATGTGTTTCCGGTTTCCTGACAGACCCTACTTTTTCACCGCCGACCCTAAATATTTTTAGTGAAAAATAATATTAAAAAAAAAAATTAATTTTTTTTTTAAAAATATTACAATCAAACAACAAATATTTTTATTCAAATTATAATGTTATTAGCCAGAGTAGTTAAACATCTAATCTGGATCCAAACTGTTTGCAAAGGTTATCAAGAAGTTGCCTTAGTACAAAAATGGCATAATATATGCGAACAATATATATAAAAAAAATATATGAAAAAACAACTTTTTCCTACCTACCTACCCTAACTTTTTGACATGGTGAAACCAGAAACACACATACTTTTTTTTAGTGTTAAACATGCTATGAATTACACATGTACGTTAAACATTTCATAGAATGGTCCATCAGATCATCGACCAAGTATTGCTTTATTACTCAGGTAAAGCAGGTCAGTAGGAAAGGTGATCTGTAATTCATCATTAAAATAGTTAACATTTCTTTGTGTCAGCAGTAAGATATACAAGTTATCAAGAAACACATATTTACCGTAAGTTACAGAAGATTATAATATTCCATTAAGACAGAACGCTGTAACAATTAATATAAACCGTCCGTTTATAAACCGTCCTTTCAGACAGTTTATCAAATATATATAAATACAACACCCAATGTCTTTATAGGTTTACCACCACTAATTACATGTAAACCTCCGAGGTGTAATTTCTATAATAAAAAATAATCCCTCCGTTTTGATGGAAATTGGCACTATAAGTTGGGGAGAACTGCCCATTCATGTTCGATTTTGTAGTATGTATAAGAAGCGTATTAATGGATTTTACTGGATCACTGATGAACATTTCCGAAATTTCGGCTCTATGCTTACACTTTGTGAGCAACCATCACTGAAAACAGCTGCAGCCTTGACCTGTTTAGTAAACATACAACAACTTTCTTACATGTCTT
Organism: Cyrtodaria siliqua; assembly: GCA_037043455.1. NCBI lineage: Eukaryota > Metazoa > Mollusca > Bivalvia > Adapedonta > Hiatellidae > Cyrtodaria > Cyrtodaria siliqua. Next base: position 51,686 of record JAWPHD010014108.1, read on the forward strand.
GTGACCCCACCTTTTCAGATAATTTTTCAAGTGGAAAATTAGTTTTCTATATGAAAATTACACTGTTGCATTATCCATACTTGAGTTGAAGTTGCAGTAAATCATTAATATGTGTGTGACCCAGGTCTTGTATTTTGCCTTGCAGTATTAGTATTGTAGTATTGGTGGATGTTAACCTAATGTACCGGAACAGAGTTATAGCGTAGTATTTATAGTCTGTTCCAATGTTTACCTTTACTGGCTTATAATGTCCAGTCTGTGTATGCTGATAAATATATACTCGTCATGAGCGATTGAGTGAGTGAGCGATTATATTGCATGCTGGGTCCTAACACCAATTCCCGCCAAACTAATCAATTCGCACTTCTCCTCTGACTGACTGACAAACAACACCTTACAAATGGTATTGTGGCGATACATGTAATTGTATCTAAAGTTGTTCTTTCACGTTAAAGAAACCCTTCTAAGATACTACGATCTCTACTTCGAGTCTGGTAAGACATTGTTTGTATATATATTATGTTTAAAATGATGAAATACCGCCGCGTGGGTTTTGTATCGTATTTGTCTTGTTTGTCTATGTTCCGAGTCTTGTATATTAAGTATTCGTTTTGTATTGTTTTAGGTTTATGTCGTATATTGTCGAATCTACCCTTAATAAACCCACGATCCCCGACAGAAAGCGTTGTCGTATTTATAACCCCGACGTTCACAAGCTCACATGTGACACTTTAACATTGGTGTTAAGTGAAAATAATTAGTGGTTTCATACCTGTACAGGGAACGGTCCGTTGATTTCAAACTCCAATAATATATTACAAAATATGCCCGATGTATTTGCCTTCATTGTTTATATCGATTTTGTGAACTAGATGTTCGCGTATTAAGTATACCTGACAGTATTATATCAATAATGAAGCGATCTCCGAAGCTCGGTGGATAAAGATTGCGCGATAGAGCTACAGACCTATGCCCCGTGTGGGTTCGCTCCCTGGTGGAAACTTCATCCTTCCCTCATCTCCCTCTAATGTTGCTGTCCCAGTATAACTTTAAATGATGTGTTAAACGTACGTAAAACATTTAATTTAAATCATTTCACCGACTTATAAAGAACTATAGCCTCTCTATACATGTATACGACTATTTATATGTTGTTTGTTCACCGCAGTGGAGGGTCATTGCATTTGCATAGTCCGCCATCGTTCGTCCATGTTGAAGCTTCATGGACATATAGAGCATGACTATACGGTGTGGTGGTATAAACTTGATTTATGTTACGAAACACAGCTTACACAAATCACTTTCGCTGGCGTGGATGACAGCGTTAGCGTGATCTTGATGTAAAAGGATATTGCAGAAACCGGAAAAAAAGCATGTGTCCGAGCAGGATATTATCATACTCTCTCATTAACAACGCCGTGCACCGAGACGGGGAATCGAGCCCGGGTTGCACTTGTGAAAAGCGAGTACGTTACCGACTGCTTCACCGGACATCTAAAGAAGGGTTGCCGTCAAAATAATACTTTCTGAATTAACAAAGTCCCTTGTGGTTCATAACGTCTGTGTTGTTTAATGTGTAAAGAGGACGACTAAAAGCTGTGTCGTTCTAATGATTGAATGTATTGGATTAGCTTAAAAGATTATATACGGAATGTTAAGATAAAAACAAATCACTCTTGAACTGAATATGATCCTGAGGTTTATGGTTTGGCGTGGTGATGTGACTACTGTCATGATAACGTGTATCCATCTACGAAGAAATAAAAACGTTTCAGGACATGGTAATATTCCGTGGCCAAGCAAGAGTTGTTATTGACCTTAAAGCGCTCTGCTTGCAAGAAAAAGACTGGCTTTTGATAGCCAGATCAGCCATGGGGACAAATTTGTTAATTGATATATAGACATATACAGGTTATAATATATATATATAGTTATTAAGACATATATAGTTTCAGAGAAGTAAGTCTCTACGACGGTCATGTTTGACATTGAAATAAAAGTAATTTCAAATTAAACTATTGTCCATATCGAGATGCGGTACATCCTTTCCAGAACACGGTACATCCATTGGTCCAAGATGGAGGACAGTGAACCTGTCAAAAGGTATGTCGCGCGTTTAACGCTGTCAACTGTATTTTACGATAAAATTAACCTACATTTAAATGGGGTGAAATAGTTCCCAGTTAACCGATTGATATACTTTAATTGGCTATTATATGTTATGTTATATATATAAACAAGAGGGTCAAGATAGCCCTAAATCGACCACCTGAGTACTGGCTCATTATCAAACTTCTTAGAAATATTATTGTCATATACAGTCTGTGCAAGTTTGGTAAAGATTGTTCAAAACATCTGGCTCTGTTGTCTCTGCTGTGTTTACAACATTGATATAAACACACAAAGTTTGGTAAAGACCAAATACAAAATTAAGGTGTTAAGAGTGTAACCCCTGGGGCAGAGCCAAATGTGACCCCAGGGCTACATGTAATAAATGAGAGCTGTGTACCTTGTGGTTTCAGGGAAGATTTTTTAAGTGTTTCCCTATACAAGTCTATGTAAAACATGTGACCCCAGGGGCAGGGCCAAATGTGACCCCAGGGTCACCATTTGAATAAACTTGGTAAAGGACCATAAGCTCATAGTAAATGCAAAATATTAAACCTCTGGCTCTTGTAGTTTCAGAGAAGACGATTTTTTAAATATTTTACTATATAAATCTATGTAAAACTGTGACGCACGGGACGGGGCCAAATTTGACCCCAGGGTCACCATTTGAACAAACTTGGTAGAATGAATAAATGATGTTTTACGGCACGTTGACACATAAATAGGTCATATTGTGCGCAAAAACTGATGGAAGATGAAAAAATGAAGTAGTAATTAAACAAGAGGGCACTTTCTTCTATGAATGACATTTCATCAAAATGTGTGTGTGGTGGTGGTGGTGGTGGTGGTGGGTTATATTAACATTCTAAAAAATATTGGTTAATATCAGATAAAAAATGAAGTAGCTACAGATTTAACAAAGGAAAATACAATATAGCATTTTTAAACAAATCAAGGGCCATAACTCTGTCGCTACTAACAAGATCTAGCTGGTTTCGAACCTATACAATATTTAATTGATATACCGCGATTTGCACAACTAGACATCATACTGAGACTTCCTGCCAAATTTCAGAGAAATCCAACAAGCCATTTAGGAAAAGTAGCGCCGACAAAAAAATTAAAGTAAAAATGCCAAAGGGCCATAACTCCGTCAAAAATCAGCGAACTGGAACAAAAGCGTAATATGCACAACTGGACATCTTACCGATGCTTCCTGCCAAGTTTCGTCGAAATCCAACAAGGCGTTTAGGAGGAGTAGCGCCGACAAGAAATCTAAAGTAAAAAATGTCAAGGGGCCGTTACTCCTTCAAAAATCAACAAACCGGGAAAAAACGCGATAGGCACAACAAGAAATCATACCACTGCTAAGTTTCGTCAAATTTTAAAAAATGAAAAAAATGAAGTTATTAACAAAACAAAAAAATGAAAAAAAAGAAAAATCTAATTTAAAAAAATGAAGGCCATATCGTCTTAACGAGGCAAAATATAGCATTTTTAACTAAATCAAGGGCCGAACTGGCTGGTTTTCGAAATTGTCCGAGCTTTCATTGATATTAATCTGGTAAAGTTTGGTAAACATCAGATGAAAAATGAAGGCCCTATCATATTAACGAGGCAAAATATAGCATTTTTAACTAAATCAAGGGCCATAACTCCGCTGTTACTGGTCCGATCTGGCTGGTTTTCGAACTTGTCCGAGCTTTCATTGATATTAACATATTAACAATCTGGTAAAGTTTTGTAAAGATCGAATGAAAAATGAAGGCCCTATCGTCCTAACGAGATAAAAGTTAACGACGATGACGGACGACGGACAGAGTGATCCCAATAGATCACCTGTGAGCCTTCGGCTCAGGTGATCTAAAAAAGGAAATATGAAAGGGGAAATCTGGCAATCGCCGAACACGATGAATAAAAAATATTTTATTTCATGAACGGAAGTGAAATATGCTTGCTACCGTTCACACCCTCTATACCTGGATTGAGCAGAACTGAATATTTAAAATGTCAATTGTACGAACCATCGAGAAGATAGTATGGATATGACGGTGAACATGGAACCTTCAATGTGGTATGTTCATACCATTCAATGGCCAGCGGAGTATGATAACATTTTCTAACAAAATACTTTGCACTAAACGAGAAAACGTTGGGCGAAATAAACAAAACTGAATTTAGTTGGGAGCAGAGGTTATGAAGCCTGCGTCATAAGTAACAGTCAAACGACTAAATTAAGAAGCAGACGACATATTATAAAGTTAAACAATACTCAGAGCCTTTAATGGCTGCAGTAATAGCACCACCAAATCGAAATTAAAGTATTTGAGAAGGTACGCCAGATATCTGAGATGGTACCACAGAACTCTATATATAAGTATCGGTCAGCAATTTCCACAGGTCGGAATGAATAACAGTTCTTACTGCAACTATTTACCTTCAAAGTGTGATCCTCGTGATACTATATGTATTAAAATGGGTTGACATTCAGCGTTTTGACGGAAAATCTATACCGTCCCTGGAGGATATACCGTTACAAAGAAACAAGACCAGGACTTTCGCCGTTTCACTAATACCAAAATTGCTTTTTGTTGGTAAAATCATCAGCCTTGGTGCATTCTGTAAAACTGCCTGAACAGGTGTCCTCTTTCGATTCAAAACACGTTGCGTTCATAGTCAAAGTAAGCCCAGTGAAGTAAGAAGAGAGTGAATGGGCACATAATCGAATCTCGCACGATCTCGTATGGCTAAAACGAGAAAGATAAGCGTCTCTGTACATGATCAGACATTTCATCGTGATCGCTGGGCGCTCTTTAACAATGCTTATAAGGTTATAATAGCCTAAATGAGTCTCCATTGCCCTTCCATAGTAAAGTTAGAATGTTGACAACCTGTCAAAAACTCAAACCTCGTTAGAATGCTGGGAAACTTACTTTATCATGCAAATAAACATGTCTGCTATTAAACATCAACAAGGAAATAGGGGGTTTAATACCTTCTAAGAAACATTTCTTCAGTTGTATACTAACACCGGGTCAAAGGTCAACACTATTTTTACCCCTTGCAATTTCATACCCTGTCTACTTTCACTTCTCAAATTTATACCAAAAACTGTCAAAAACATGATGAGCTGCACTTTCAAATATCAACAACATGTCCAGAATACAGTTACAGCCAAAAAATAACAGGAAACTGCACTAAAAAAATGTTTTTAAAGAAAAAAAGATTAGCACTCTTTAGTACAGAACTACTTTCGACTGCACCAGGCGAGCACATCCTGTTGATTTAGTGTAATTAGACCTATAAGGAATTATTTTGCGTCATGTTTTTTAATTAAACTGGTCGATTCAACCCAACAACTTAATAAAAGAACATTTTGACTTGTTTCGCAATGCCGAATGACTTTGTCTTGAAATTAATGCGATTTACCTGCGCTTGACCATGCACTAAATCGAGTCGATTTTGTCGCGAAATTAAGAAATAATAAAAAAACCAATATCTCAGCAACCGTTCAACATTTTCTCATCAAATCAACTCTGGTGGCTTTGTTTTGCATCCCTGAGTATGTATACCACACACTTTGCCATATATCTTTCACAAAAATTCCAAAAAAAAATAAAAATATCACATTTTTAGAGAAAAACAGAAAATTTGAGAAAAGTTGCCAAAAACACTCTTAAATAGTCTAAAAGTCTGAAAATGATTTTTTTTTTCTCTGTTTCTCAGTTCAACTCACCTATTCGAACAAAATAAATGCCTAGAAAATCATTTTTTATGCAATTCTGAAAAATACATGATTTCTCCTTATAGGTTATAATAGCCTAAATGAGTCTCCATTGCCCTTCCATAGTAAAGTTAGAATGTTGACAACCTGTCAAAAACTCAAACCTCGTTAGAATGCTGGGAAACTTACTTTATCATGCAAATAAACATGTCTGCTATTAAACATCAACAAGGAAATAGGGGGTTTAATACCTTCTAAGAAACATTTCTTCAGTTGTATACTAACACCGGGTCAAAGGTCAACACTATTTTTACCCCTTGCAATTTCATACCCTGTCTACTTTCACTTCTCAAATTTATACCAAAAACTGTCAAAAACATGATGAGCTGCACTTTCAAATATCAACAACATGTCCAGAATACAGTTACAGCCAAAAAATAACAGGAAACTGCACTAAAAAAATGTTTTTAAAGAAAAAAAGATTAGCACTCTTTAGTACAGAACTACTTTCGACTGCACCAGGCGAGCACATCCTGTTGATTTAGTGTAATTAGACCTATAAGGAATTATTTTGCGTCATGTTTTTTAATTAAACTGGTCGATTCAACCCAACAACTTAATAAAAGAACATTTTGACTTGTTTCGCAATGCCGAATGACTTTGTCTTGAAATTAATGCGATTTACCTGCGCTTGACCATGCACTAAATCGAGTCGATTTTGTCGCGAAATTAAGAAATAATAAAAAAACCAATATCTCAGCAACCGTTCAACATTTTCTCATCAAATCAACTCTGGTGGCTTTGTTTTGCATCCCTGAGTATGTATACCACACACTTTGCCATATATCTTTCACAAAAATTCCAAAAAAAAATAAAAATATCACATTTTTAGAGAAAAACAGAAAATTTGAGAAAAGTTGCCAAAAACACTCTTAAATAGTCTAAAAGTCTGAAAATGATTTTTTTTTTCTCTGTTTCTCAGTTCAACTCACCTATTCGAACAAAATAAATGCCTAGAAAATCATTTTTTATGCAATTCTGAAAAATACATGATTTCTCCTTATAGGTTATAATAGCCTAAATGAGTCTCCATTGCCCTTCCATAGTAAAGTTAGAATGTTGACAACCTGTCAAAAACTCAAACCTCGTTAGAATGCTGGGAAACTTACTTTATCATGCAAATAAACATGTCTGCTATTAAACATCAACAAGGAAATAGGGGGTTTAATACCTTCTAAGAAACATTTCTTCAGTTGTATACTAACACCGGGTCAAAGGTCAACACTATTTTTACCCCTTGCAATTTCATACCCTGTCTACTTTCACTTCTCAAATTTATACCAAAAACTGTCAAAAACATGATGAGCTGCACTTTCAAATATCAACAACATGTCCAGAATACAGTTACAGCCAAAAAATAACAGGAAACTGCACTAAAAAAATGTTTTTAAAGAAAAAAAGATTAGCACTCTTTAGTACAGAACTACTTTCGACTGCACCAGGCGAGCACATCCTGTTGATTTAGTGTAATTAGACCTATAAGGAATTATTTTGCGTCATGTTTTTTAATTAAACTGGTCGATTCAACCCAACAACTTAATAAAAGAACATTTTGACTTGTTTCGCAATGCCGAATGACTTTGTCTTGAAATTAATGCGATTTACCTGCGCTTGACCATGCACTAAATCGAGTCGATTTTGTCGCGAAATTAAGAAATAATAAAAAAACCAATATCTCAGCAACCGTTCAACATTTTCTCATCAAATCAACTCTGGTGGCTTTGTTTTGCATCCCTGAGTATGTATACCACACACTTTGCCATATATCTTTCACAAAAATTCCAAAAAAAAATAAAAATATCACATTTTTAGAGAAAAACAGAAAATTTGAGAAAAGTTGCCAAAAACACTCTTAAATAGTCTAAAAGTCTGAAAATGATTTTTTTTTTCTCTGTTTCTCAGTTCAACTCACCTATTCGAACAAAATAAATGCCTAGAAAATCATTTTTTATGCAATTCTGAAAAATACATGATTTCTCCTTATAGGTTATAATAGCCTAAATGAGTCTCCATTGCCCTTCCATAGTAAAGTTAGAATGTTGACAACCTGTCAAAAACTCAAACCTCGTTAGAATGCTGGGAAACTTACTTTATCATGCAAATAAACATGTCTGCTATTAAACATCAACAAGGAAATAGGGGGTTTAATACCTTCTAAGAAACATTTCTTCAGTTGTATACTAACACCGGGTCAAAGGTCAACACTATTTTTACCCCTTGCAATTTCATACCCTGTCTACTTTCACTTCTCAAATTTATACCAAAAACTGTCAAAAACATGATGAGCTGCACTTTCAAATATCAACAACATGTCCAGAATACAGTTACAGCCAAAAAATAACAGGAAACTGCACTAAAAAAATGTTTTTAAAGAAAAAAAGATTAGCACTCTTTAGTACAGAACTACTTTCGACTGCACCAGGCGAGCACATCCTGTTGATTTAGTGTAATTAGACCTATAAGGAATTATTTTGCGTCATGTTTTTTAATTAAACTGGTCGATTCAACCCAACAACTTAATAAAAGAACATTTTGACTTGTTTCGCAATGCCGAATGACTTTGTCTTGAAATTAATGCGATTTACCTGCGCTTGACCATGCACTAAATCGAGTCGATTTTGTCGCGAAATTAAGAAATAATAAAAAAACCAATATCTCAGCAACCGTTCAACATTTTCTCATCAAATCAACTCTGGTGGCTTTGTTTTGCATCCCTGAGTATGTATACCACACACTTTGCCATATATCTTTCACAAAAATTCCAAAAAAAAATAAAAATATCACATTTTTAGAGAAAAACAGAAAATTTGAGAAAAGTTGCCAAAAACACTCTTAAATAGTCTAAAAGTCTGAAAATGATTTTTTTTTTCTCTGTTTCTCAGTTCAACTCACCTATTCGAACAAAATAAATGCCTAGAAAATCATTTTTTATGCAATTCTGAAAAATACATGATTTCTCCTTATAGGTTATAATAGCCTAAATGAGTCTCCATTGCCCTTCCATAGTAAAGTTAGAATGTTGACAACCTGTCAAAAACTCAAACCTCGTTAGAATGCTGGGAAACTTACTTTATCATGCAAATAAACATGTCTGCTATTAAACATCAACAAGGAAATAGGGGGTTTAATACCTTCTAAGAAACATTTCTTCAGTTGTATACTAACACCGGGTCAAAGGTCAACACTATTTTTACCCCTTGCAATTTCATACCCTGTCTACTTTCACTTCTCAAATTTATACCAAAAACTGTCAAAAACATGATGAGCTGCACTTTCAAATATCAACAACATGTCCAGAATACAGTTACAGCCAAAAAATAACAGGAAACTGCACTAAAAAAATGTTTTTAAAGAAAAAAAGATTAGCACTCTTTAGTACAGAACTACTTTCGACTGCACCAGGCGAGCACATCCTGTTGATTTAGTGTAATTAGACCTATAAGGAATTATTTTGCGTCATGTTTTTTAATTAAACTGGTCGATTCAACCCAACAACTTAATAAAAGAACATTTTGACTTGTTTCGCAATGCCGAATGACTTTGTCTTGAAATTAATGCGATTTACCTGCGCTTGACCATGCACTAAATCGAGTCGATTTTGTCGCGAAATTAAGAAATAATAAAAAAACCAATATCTCAGCAACCGTTCAACATTTTCTCATCAAATCAACTCTGGTGGCTTTGTTTTGCATCCCTGAGTATGTATACCACACACTTTGCCATATATCTTTCACAAAAATTCCAAAAAAAAATAAAAATATCACATTTTTAGAGAAAAACAGAAAATTTGAGAAAAGTTGCCAAAAACACTCTTAAATAGTCTAAAAGTCTGAAAATGATTTTTTTTTTCTCTGTTTCTCAGTTCAACTCACCTATTCGAACAAAATAAATGCCTAGAAAATCATTTTTTATGCAATTCTGAAAAATACATGATTTCTCCTTATAGGTTATAATAGCCTAAATGAGTCTCCATTGCCCTTCCATAGTAAAGTTAGAATGTTGACAACCTGTCAAAAACTCAAACCTCGTTAGAATGCTGGGAAACTTACTTTATCATGCAAATAAACATGTCTGCTATTAAACATCAACAAGGAAATAGGGGGTTTAATACCTTCTAAGAAACATTTCTTCAGTTGTATACTAACACCGGGTCAAAGGTCAACACTATTTTTACCCCTTGCAATTTCATACCCTGTCTACTTTCACTTCTCAAATTTATACCAAAAACTGTCAAAAACATGATGAGCTGCACTTTCAAATATCAACAACATGTCCAGAATACAGTTACAGCCAAAAAATAACAGGAAACTGCACTAAAAAAATGTTTTTAAAGAAAAAAAGATTAGCACTCTTTAGTACAGAACTACTTTCGACTGCACCAGGCGAGCACATCCTGTTGATTTAGTGTAATTAGACCTATAAGGAATTATTTTGCGTCATGTTTTTTAATTAAACTGGTCGATTCAACCCAACAACTTAATAAAAGAACATTTTGACTTGTTTCGCAATGCCGAATGACTTTGTCTTGAAATTAATGCGATTTACCTGCGCTTGACCATGCACTAAATCGAGTCGATTTTGTCGCGAAATTAAGAAATAATAAAAAAACCAATATCTCAGCAACCGTTCAACATTTTCTCATCAAATCAACTCTGGTGGCTTTGTTTTGCATCCCTGAGTATGTATACCACACACTTTGCCATATATCTTTCACAAAAATTCCAAAAAAAAATAAAAATATCACATTTTTAGAGAAAAACAGAAAATTTGAGAAAAGTTGCCAAAAACACTCTTAAATAGTCTAAAAGTCTGAAAATGATTTTTTTTTTCTCTGTTTCTCAGTTCAACTCACCTATTCGAACAAAATAAATGCCTAGAAAATCATTTTTTATGCAATTCTGAAAAATACATGATTTCTCCTTATAGGTTATAATAGCCTAAATGAGTCTCCATTGCCCTTCCATAGTAAAGTTAGAATGTTGACAACCTGTCAAAAACTCAAACCTCGTTAGAATGCTGGGAAACTTACTTTATCATGCAAATAAACATGTCTGCTATTAAACATCAACAAGGAAATAGGGGGTTTAATACCTTCTAAGAAACATTTCTTCAGTTGTATACTAACACCGGGTCAAAGGTCAACACTATTTTTACCCCTTGCAATTTCATACCCTGTCTACTTTCACTTCTCAAATTTATACCAAAAACTGTCAAAAACATGATGAGCTGCACTTTCAAATATCAACAACATGTCCAGAATACAGTTACAGCCAAAAAATAACAGGAAACTGCACTAAAAAAATGTTTTTAAAGAAAAAAAGATTAGCACTCTTTAGTACAGAACTACTTTCGACTGCACCAGGCGAGCACATCCTGTTGATTTAGTGTAATTAGACCTATAAGGAATTATTTTGCGTCATGTTTTTTAATTAAACTGGTCGATTCAACCCAACAACTTAATAAAAGAACATTTTGACTTGTTTCGCAATGCCGAATGACTTTGTCTTGAAATTAATGCGATTTACCTGCGCTTGACCATGCACTAAATCGAGTCGATTTTGTCGCGAAATTAAGAAATAATAAAAAAACCAATATCTCAGCAACCGTTCAACATTTTCTCATCAAATCAACTCTGGTGGCTTTGTTTTGCATCCCTGAGTATGTATACCACACACTTTGCCATATATCTTTCACAAAAATTCCAAAAAAAAATAAAAATATCACATTTTTAGAGAAAAACAGAAAATTTGAGAAAAGTTGCCAAAAACACTCTTAAATAGTCTAAAAGTCTGAAAATGATTTTTTTTTTCTCTGTTTCTCAGTTCAACTCACCTATTCGAACAAAATAAATGCCTAGAAAATCATTTTTTATGCAATTCTGAAAAATACATGATTTCTCCTTATAGGTTATAATAGCCTAAATGAGTCTCCATTGCCCTTCCATAGTAAAGTTAGAATGTTGACAACCTGTCAAAAACTCAAACCTCGTTAGAATGCTGGGAAACTTACTTTATCATGCAAATAAACATGTCTGCTATTAAACATCAACAAGGAAAT